>PVLA01004646.1:0-169761 GCA_004027455.1 Hydrochoerus hydrochaeris | reverse complement strand
CTTAGGGAAGACAAAAGCTAATTTTCCTTTTTGTTGTTTTTCTTTTATCTATTATTATTTATTTTTTAAAAGTTTCATTGTATGTTTCTCTCTCACTCTTATCTCCACTTTGTCAACCTGTCTCCCTTTCTGAATCTCATCTCTTCCATTTTTTCTGCCCTCTCCCCTTCTCTTTATTATTATTGTTATTATTGTTGAAATTATCATCGCTGTATTATCACACACCTTACAGAGCGCTGAGTCTGGCTGTCTCGGCTGGCATTGCTGCCCTGTAGACAAGGCGCACCGGAAGCGGGGCAGGGAAGGCAGGGCCACGTACTGGTGGGAGGAGGCTTGAATGCGTGCATGCAGAGGTGGCACTCAAGCTTTTACAGTTTCCTCGGCTCTTGGATGCTCAGGTGGACCCTGCACTTTGGAGATGCTTCTGTGAGAGCCAGGTATACTTTGCAAGGGAGAGGAGGCAAAAGGCGGACCGTGGCCACCTGCCACGTCAGCATAAGGGTCTCTGTCTCTGGGGACCGCTCAGAGATGAGTGAGGTTGTGCAGTGCCCTCCACAATCTCTGTGCTTTCCCAGCTGGCTAAGGAGGGAAGAGAGAATGTGCTAGAACCTCACACAGCTGAGCCACATCGGCTTGGCTCCTCTGTCCCCCTCAAGCTCTGGAGCACTCTGTGGACATGAGTCATCTTTATCAGTGGCCAGCTCTTGGCTACGTATGTGTTGATGGAAGGAGAGAAGGAACTGGGTGGGCAATACTTTGTGGGAGTTAGAGAACCCTTTAAACATGAAGTTGTGCTCAGAGTAGGCTCTGAGTCCTCTATAAATATTCTCTCAGGGAAAAATAATATTTACTTAGGATTTCCCCACTTTTTCTTAGATTTTATGGCTTTTTCCATATTTTCTGGCTACATAGATGGGTTATGCGCATGTGGTAGTCACACTAAATGTCCTAGTGATATTTAATACTCAGTTGGATTAAAGAATGGACCAGACTGTGCAGTGAACAGTGTGGGTATTTGGAAGGCTGGTGCCCATCCCGGCAGGAAAAGCTAGACTCTGCCCCTGCACCTCGACCTCTCATGCAAATGAAAAGAAGGCAGAGACCGGCAGGAAGTCCGGAGCAGCACTGGGGCAGGAGAGCTGCGTGTCTGACCAGGTCTGGAAATGCTCAGTCTGGTGGTTCACGACTAACTGTGGCTTTCATGTCTGTTTCTGAAGAGGCTGCTTCCCTTAAAAATAATTTTACTTTTTATTTGTCTATGCTAGTTAATCTTTTCTTCCCCAAATATTTGTTTAGTGCATATTCTGGGCATCAGGCTGGTGAGAAAACTCTCCGTGGATTTATAATTGGGTTGGAAACTCAAGACTTCACATTTGAACTATGAAGTAATGATATAAAGGATTTTGTCATTAAATGCATTAATTAATAAATTCTTGAGCCTCTACTCCATGCAAGGCCAGCTGCTGAGCATTTCTTTAGGCATTTTTCATCTCCCCCTTGCTCCCAGCTCAGAGTGTGCATTCACATAGAGCACATCCACCTCGAACCCTCTGCCTCCGGGTTTCTGTTTCGTGGATGGGAGAAGCTGGCGCAGAATCAAGTGTGAGGACATAATGGAGTTTCAGGAGTTACTTCCCTGGCTCTGGCCCTGTTAGATCGTCCTGGATGGGCTGCTTCACACACACAGAACCCTCTTCAGTGCAGGCAGAGTGCTGTGACTAGTGACAGCTCACCACCCTGCCCCCGAACCCAGACTTGGCTCCCTGAGGTTGCTGATAATAGCGGGCTGCACATTCTTCTGTTGGCTAAGAAAACATAACTCCTACCCATGGTTTCGCCAGTTGTTTTCTCGTAAACTTCAGTATCTGTTGGCCAGTGTCAATGTGTTGTTTCTTTCTTGCCTAGACCTGAACTTGCACAAAGGTAAATCAGCCACCCAAACTTCAAGGAGAAAATAAGGTACATTTCAAGTCAAGTGTGACAAGACAGAATTTATTAAGAGATCATGTATGTGCAAATAGCAACTTAAAGTTAGGTTGTATAGATTCTTATTCCTGCTCTGCTTCTCACTAATGGTGAGCACTTGATCAAGACATGATGCTTCTTGGGATGTCAGTTTCTTCAGGTGTGAATTGAACACTAGGTGTATCTAAGGGTTCTGCCCAGTGTCCAGGCCATGACTGCTCCATCTCTTTGAGGCTGAGGCAGCAGCTGCTGGGTCCTCGAAGACAATAGGAACTAAATTCCACAGGGACCTAAAGAAACACTCATTAATCGTCATCAAATCCTCGAAGAACCTGATGTGCACATCACCAAATGTGCTGAGCTGTCTCCTCAGAAACTGTCCGATTAGTTTCTAGGTGTGCTGGGGCTCCTTCCAGGACATGCTTTTCTGCCTGATTTTCCTTAAGCTTTTCTTCATGCCTCCTATCCAGCATGGACCCTCAAAGCTCGAAGACTTCCTTGCTAATAATGACTTGGACCCTTCCAGGGGGAACTAGAAGCTCTACAAGCCTCACAGATTATGTTGGATGAGAAGGGAGGGGAGATGGTACTGGAGGCAAGTCCTCGAGCCAGGGCTTGTAGGACTGTCAGTTAAGTTAGCACTAAGAAAATTTATCAAAAAGTACACTTTCTTGGGCTCAATGGTGACCACGTCCTAAAAAATCTTGATGTAGACACTGAAGAAAGCAAAGGCTAATAAAGCATTTTAGTCTGATGCTGTAAGTGCCATGACAGGGCACTGAGAGAACCCAGAGAGCCAAAGACCTAAGCCAGAGGCCTGGCCAGAGGCTAAGAAGGAGTGCAGAAGAGATTCTTGTGAAAGAAAAGGTATCAGCTCAATCAGAAATCAGACGTCTGTGCTACTCACATGAAGGGACAATGGAAAGATCTGTGTCACTGTGAATGGGGCCACCCAAACCATGCAAGTGCACAGCAGCAGAGGGTGTGTCTGAATGCGTGTGTACGGGTGTACCCCACAAACATGGAGCACCTTGGACTATCAGAAGCACACAGTAAACACAGGACTGTGCTGCTTAGGACTAACTGGGCCTCTCTGGCCCGGCCCAGCAACCTAACCACCAAGAGCTCCTTATTTGACTGAGAAGTGCACTTTAATATCCACCCAGTCGATTGTGATGGAGACACAATCTCCATCATGGCATGGCAGGTTGGACCGTCAGGGCTCCCAGGCAGCAGCATTTCCCACAGGTCTCTTGGCAAGGGGCCCTGATAAATAGCAACAATAAAAGCTTCATATCTTTCAATCAATATATAATGAAATAATGCAGCTCCATCCATTGATGGCTTGGGAATTGCATTGTCTTGCCAAAGAGGGTGAGATTGATGCCCCCAGCCAAACAAAAATGTGCTTGGTAGCCTGATCTTCCAGTTTCACCTGGTTGTGGAATTATCACTGGTTTTCTCACATTTGGGTTTTAATGTATGTCTGAGCAGAAAGAAAAGAAAAGAAAAGAAAAGAAAAGAAAAGAAAAGAAAAGAAAAGAAAAGAAAGAAAACAGATTTAATGCTATTCTAAGTCTTTAGACACATTTACACATTCTCCATCTGCTTGTGAGGGAACAAATTCAGATTTCAATAACAGAAATTGTACAGGTCTTCCTCGAGGCAACAGAAAATGCATGTGATAAGGGAATAGCCACGAAGTGCAAAGGCACATTTAGGTCTTTGCGCTTATTGACTAGAGCTGCAAAGAAGATGTGAAGAATGTGTGAAAAATCTCAATACAGCAGCTCAAGTAACATGCAATACGGATAAGAAAATGTGCTTTAGAGGAAATGCAACTGTCACACAAAAGCACGGTGGGGGCAATAGGGAGGGGGCTTCCGGAGAGAAGAGTAGGGCAAGGGGGGGATAAGCATCCGGCTCTTCCTCAGCACCTAACTGGAGAAACAGAGTTCTGTTCTGTAATTATTAGTGTGTGTTACATTCATTTAAAACAGTTCAAAGTGCAAGTATGCTGAACCAGATACACTGTCCCCAGTTCTGCCCCAGTGAGGCAGATTCTGATCTCACAACCGAAACCCAGAACGCCTGTGGAAAAGTGGAGACAGATGCAACTGCAGTCCTGGGAGGACAGAATCCCACAGCACCCTGTCAGCCTGGCACAGGGCATGTTGAGTCAACAATCCCACTCTGGGCAGACATTTGACGGGAAGTACATTAAATGTGTGTTATTACTTCAGAGACCTTCTGGGATGAGGTATGGGATGTGTTTTGGGTTGGTTTACAGCCAGTCTGGTGGACTTGTACAGCACATTGAGAAATGCCACTTTTCTATTTAAACCCAGAAAGGCCAATGGATTCACACAGTTACCAGTTGTCATTTTATTCTGTTGTGCAGCCTGAGCCCATGTGATTTGCAGCATAACACCTGCCCAAGTATTTAGGCCCAAAAAGAAAAATTGAAAGTCCTTCTCCCCTCTTCTCCACCCACAGTAATTAAATCAAAGGCTTGGGTGGGATAAAGAACTTGTGTTTGATTTTAGCAACTGAAATTCCTGTCAAGCCAGAGTCATTTCCTTAGTCCACACCCTGGGCTGGGTGAGACTGAGCCCAGCTGGCCTGCACAAAAGAGATCTCGGCAGCTGCCAGGCGTGCCCAGCCTCCCCTCGTGTGCGCTGGGCAGCTCTCGAGGGCACCTTGCTCATGGTCCCCTCCTGCTTTTTGCCAACCGTATCACTGGGACCTGGCCAGTTTGTGACATCCATTTCCAGCACAGTGGCTGCTCGTTCCTTTTGTGGAGCGCAGTGACCCAGCGGCAGATTTCAGGGCGTGTGTCCCTGTCCACCTGGTAAGTAAGAGCTCCTGCAGTAGGAAACAGGGCACAGCATCTCCTCACTAAACCTGCGGTTGGGTCCGGAAACACAGTGGGACCCTCCCGCTGGGTGGGCTAGGGTGGAGAATTCCAGGTTGGAGGCCCCGGTGATGCTGTCTTTCCATCGGCAACCGGCGATTTATGGTCCTGTCAGTAATGCTGAGGTTGAGGAGCCTGAGCTGGAATGAAGGAGGCAATAACTGCTGAAGGGCAGCTGGCGGGAGGTAGTATTGGAGCGTCACGGGCTGAGGAAGGAGTGTCTCAGCAGGGCGCTGCTGTAAACGCACACGGAGGACACAGCTGCACTGAACATGAAGGCAGCACCGGAAAAACAAAACGAAAAATCCATTGAAACAAATCGCCTACCGGTGGAGAAGAAGGAAAGAGTGAAATAATACCTGAGACTTTGAGCTGGTTTTCCAAGATTGGGATGTGCGCAGAAATGCGAGAGTCGGCAGAAGCTGTGTGGCAGGACGGGCTTGTGCCCTCAGGACACGGAATTGGGATCGCGGGCACCTATGGACATGGGGGGGAGTGTCCAAATGGGAAGGAGAACGTGGAGGGGAGGGGAAAGCAAGGAGGGAGAAGGCAAAGAACACAGAAGAAGGAACGAGAACACAGCTCTTGGGAATAAGGAAGGGAAGAGGGGTTCGGAAAAAGAAGAATCGAGATGGATCTTGTACAGGCACAAATTCCCTAGGATGATGCCACCATGAGGCCTCTCTAAAATGCACCAGTACAATTAATTTTTTAAAATCCCAGCTTTTCCGCGTCTGGTTTGAACGAGTTCGTGAGGTTCCCCGGGGTTGCTTCCCTAATGACGAAGCAAGGACACATTTCGGGCACGGCGACGCCAGCGGGGACTGAGGTCCTTCCGTGCAGTGCTCCGGCCTGGGCAGCGCCCAGGCCCAGCAGCCCTCAAAGCCGGGGCAGGAGGTGAGCGGGCGCTAACGGTCACAGGTACGCGGCCTTCCAGGCAGTCTCACGCGGGTTTCGGACCGGTGCAGCAGCACGGAGGACAGCAGTCCTTGGCACGGAACTGCGAGGGTGCTGGAGACGCTGCAGGGCTGAGGGGCGCGGGGCGCCAGCGCCACAGCGACGCACGGGAGAAGGCGACGCTGCCTGCACCGAGCGCAGGGTAACAGCGGTTTAGGGGAGACGCCCAGTGTGCGCAGAGAACAGCAAATACAGAACTGAACATCACCTGAAAAGTAAAGGATTTAGGGGCCGGGGATTTAGCTCATGGCATAAGCACCTGCTTGGCAAGTGCAAGATCGTGAGTTTGATCCCCGGTACCAAAGAAAGAAAAAAAAAAGAAAAGAAAAAATAATGGATTTTACTTCACTTTTGAAAAACCTAATGCAATTTGGAAGGTTTTCTTTTTCATAAAAAGCATTGGCATATTAAAATAATTTGTTTTGTGAATGTGTATTATACACTACTTTTGTCTTGCTAGCTGATAACTTCCATTTTTCAACAAAAAAGTTCTGTCATTTCCTGCCGCATTGTATATTCCTGTATTTCCGTGTTGAAGCGGAAGTGATCCACCGAGGGAAACCCCGACAATCGACGCTTGCCTTCTGCATGTGTCTCATCAGCCGCCTGGGGACAGTGGAATTATTTTCAGATTATCATAACACAAATTTTTGAACACTTTGGTTTAGGTGACTTGTTTTGAAATCCTAAATGTGCCACATTTGTATTAAGATGTGCTTATGCCAATATCTGCCATAATTTAATATATTTATTGCTTGTATGGTGGGGAGACTTTATATGAAAAATTTGTATGTGTTACATAGAGAGCAGATATTTAGCATAATTAAAGGTTATTAAATAAGAAAAAGACCAGGAGAAAAGGATGGTGGGGAAGAGCTGCAGGGGAGAAGGAAGCACTTGATTGCTAGGAAGGTGAGAAGAAGGAGAAGGAAAGTGAACAGCCGAGTGGTTGACAAGTCTGTCTTCTTTTTTTTAATGTCCAACTTAGTCTTTATTGAGTGCTTTCATCTCAGGCTGCCAATCCAAGCAGGTAGAAGGGAGGATCCCAGAGCACCTCCACTCAGCAAAGAGAGTAAATTCAATTTTTAAGACAGGTCAGACGTGTCAGGCAGGTTCTGGGGGTGTTGAGTTCTTCTCTATGTTGGTCAGTTCTGTGAGCAGTGAATCCTTTCCAAATTTGTGCCCCTTAATATTTATTGTGGTGTGTATGTGTGTGGGTGTGTGTGTGTGACTATTTAAATCATTACTGTTCGACTGAATACAAACAGTGCTTGGAAAAGTTGATGTAAAAATTGATTAGAAGGAGTTTATCATCATCTTTGTAGCCATATAAACGTTTCTAAACAAAAGGAGGTATTTGTTTTCCATTAACAATCCTTAATCAACAGACTAACATTCTCCAAGGCAAACTCTTGCTGAGAATTTGGAAATTTTCAATCATTTTTTTCTAAAGTTTCTAAGATGACACATTATTATGCTTTATCGTGTCTGTGATCCATTCAGTACTATGTTCAGTGCGGTGTATCATAGATATTCAGTAGTTTTAATAAATGAATGAATTAATTCAAAATTAGGTTTGTAGTGTTGGCAAGTGGGTATATCCCAAAACTTTAAGCCCCATCAAAATAATTCTTTGTTGTACACTCATATCTGAGTAACCATGTATGCATATGTATGCGCATTTATGCACATATATTCTTTATATGCATGCACATACATATTCTGGACTTCTTTTGAAAGGTTTATGTGTGATGATACACTGTATATAAAGTGTATCTTATGTTGCTACCCATTCAACTCATGCCTACCAACTGTACATATGTTGCACCATATGGCAGGAATTCAGTGCGTATCTCTCAGCCTTATTTGTCAGAGTCATTGAAGAGATGCCTCTCGAGATGAATCAGCCTTAAAATAGATCAGTGACCTCAGATACATTTTTTTTGTCCTAATGGTAAGTTACATCAGGAGAAAACAGCCAAAACTTGGAAACACCCTGGCTAACCATCTAGCTTCCATGTTCAGGATTCCAGTAGATAAATTTCCTCTTTCCTAGCATACCATTTTTGCAAATACCTTACTTATTACTTATTATCTGGGTTGCTATGATGTAGAAATTGATCAGTTTAAACCTCCACTTCTCATAGAAGACAATCATTGAAAGATCCCCAGAGTTTAGTTTTAGTGGCTACATAATATTGGGGAAACAAACATACTTAAAGCAAAAGTGCATTCGTGAGCATTTTAATATCATTACTCTGGCTCATAATCCAAATAAACAGAGTTGTAAAAACACATAATAAGTTTTCACTATCATATTTCTTAAACTAATCATCTAACATGATAATACCCCTGATCACATGGTTCGAATTCTGTATTTCCTCCCATTTCCCTTTACTATGTAAGTGTTATTATTTCAGTTTTACAGGTGAGTAAACTGAAGTTCAGGAACAATAGTAATTTGCTTAAGCTCACTCAGCTGGTAAAAGACAGAGCTGGTATTTAATAATTATTTTTAATGGATAAATGAAATAAGACACTTGCAGTGTATCTGATTCTTAAGCCTCATGCCTGTCCATACATTGTATTGACTCCTTAAAAATAACTCCTTTTATATACTTTTTAAAGCAAGAGGGAGAGAAATTGCTAAATTTAAGGATCTAGTATAAATTTTAAGGGCTTGGCTTTGATAGGCCTTTACCCTAAGTAACCTCATTAGGTATTCAAAGCTACCACGTAGAGTCACATGTTCAATTTATGAATCACATGCCCAGTTTATGAATGAGAAAAGTGTAGCTCGCTGACATTTACATTTTGCCTAGTCTTTCAGAGCTAGGAAATGAATTATATAAATAATAATTAATGACTGTCTTATTCCAATCAGCTTTTTAACATGCAATCCATCAATCCAAACAACCAAGGAACACTAAACTACAATGAAATGGAACAAACAGAGGACCTCAGAAAGGACACAAGGCAGGAAAGTTCTAATGAACACCTCCCCTGCAGACTGCATCTGTGCACATGGAGGGCACCTTCGGCTGGAACTTTGTGGAGCGGGTACTCGTGCTCTCCGAGGGGCACTCGGGCGGCCTCTTCCGCACTGAGACTGCATTGTTCCTGCCCTGCAAACCTGCTCTGTGAAAGCTCACAGAGTATTTGCCATCAGAGTATTTACATCCTCTGATCATGATTCTATATTTTTATCTATCATTTCATTATGGGTTGTATCTTCTTCCTAGTAAGAAGTTAAAAAACTAAGTTGAAAAAGTATTTTTAAAGACAGAACCAAGAGAAGTATAGATTTAGGATATGCCATGCACAGGCACCAAATGCCCACAATGATTGTAAATATCACCTATCATAAATGACATACAGCCTGAGCTAAGAATAACAATAGCAACCAGCATGGAAACTCGGGAAAGGGTTTAGACCTGGAGGGAGGGCAGTGGGTGGGAAGAGAAAGGGCATTAAAACAGAAATGAGCTGCATGTACACATGCACCTGCTCCCCGAGACGAACACAAAATTCCTTACAGCAAACATGTACTGACAAAAATTTAAAAGAAAAAAAAAAGAACCAAGATGCTGAAGATAGAAGAGGAAAAAAAAACGTAAAAGGTACTGTAGCAGTTTTGACTATTAGGAATTCTATAAGGGAAGACTATATTGGAGATAATTATGAAAAAAATCATTCTAAAAATCTCCCCTAAGTGAAAAGCATACATTTCTATGTTGAAAGGATTCATAAGAGTTTCCATCACAAAGATGAAAACAACAATAATAATATGCTCCATTATGAAATGTATAGATATTACAGAAAAAGAAAAGAATCTTACAGGCTTCTTGTAAGGATGACCAAGTCACATAGGAAAGGTCAAGGCTCAGGATAAAATATTTCTCAATTAGAATTAGAAACTCAAAGAAAAAATTCTGAGGGGAAAATGATGTCTGACTTAGACAGCTGCGTTCAGTTAAAGAATCAAAGCTATGTGTGGATAGAATAATGTCCTTTGAGGATTTGCACTATCAAAAATGTACCCTCCATGCACTTTTTCTCAACAAGCTATTGAAGGAATAATATAAATCAAGAAGGATGTGGGAACCAGGAAGGGAAAGAATCCACCCAGGAGAAAAGTCTGGAATGAGCTACCAGAGCAACAGCCGCTAGACAGAAATAAGCCCAGACTGGAGAAAGAGGATCAACACAGAGGTCATCCAAGAAAACAAAGACCTCGATGACCCCCGATAGGAGACTGCAGCCAGCACTCCATGGTGCAGGCCAAATCTATCTCTTCCTTTTTATTTTTTGCCAATAAAGTTTTACTGGACCGGAGACATGCCTACTCGTTTACGTTGCTAAAATGGTAGAGTTGAGCAGTGGGCTGGAGAGACCATCTGAGCCCCGAACCTGAACTCCAGCCTGGCTTCTGTATGTGCAGATCCATACCCTCAGATTCGGTCACCTGAAAACCTTCTGTGTTTAACAGGAAACCTGCATCTGGGCTGACCATATTCAGATCTTTCCTTTGTCATTATTCCCTAAACAATACAACTGGGATTTTACGTAACACTTACATCCCATTAGGTATTGCACGTAATCTAGAGATGATTTAAGGCACACGGGAACGTGAGTGTGAGTTATACGCAAATCCTAGGCCTCTTTATACAAGGACTTTAGCACCCGAAGGTTTGGCAACTTTGTGGGGGCCTAGACACACACCCTGTGGATACCGAGCTGAGTCTACATTTACGGCCCTCAACCGAGAAAACCTCACTATTCCTGTATTAGATAATTAAAAGATATTTTATATTCTTATTAATAATGATAAACATATAAAAAATAAAAAAATAAGTTGTAGACACAAGTGAAAGCAAGAGTTGCACAAGAAAAATAGTAACTACAGATACTAACTAAAACCTCAGACATAAAATGAAAAGGTAGTATGTGTATCTGGCTGTGGTGTTAGTATGCACGGAAGCCAAAACCCTCTTCTTCTGAATAACAAATTAAAAATCCTATTAAAAGCCTCAGTGGTGATGATACTCTGAAACACAAGGTCAATTTCCGAGGGAAATGCAATGGTGAACAACATTTGCCTTTGGAAAACAAGGATGGGGAACAAGAACGGGTATGATAGGAAAAGCCATTTTTAAATATCTTGTAGTTTTATTTGATTATGTAAATCATGCACATATTTTTTGCTAAAGAATATTAAAAGCGACAAATGTTATCAGAGTATCATCGTGCTGCATGGATCCTCAGGTGGAGTGACTTATCTGCATCTTGGTATATAATTTGTTGCAGAAAGCATCTGTATTGAGAGGGCTCCTCTCATAAAATGCAAAGGATGGAAAACTTTGCTGAGGGCTTAGGGTGTGGATGAAATGACACTTCCAAACTGAAAAATCCCCAGGCTGACACATTCTACCCAAAGCAGGCTGTGCTGCATACATGTGCTAACTCGTGGTGGATTTTACATCTCTTATCTCTCAATACCAGTTTTCCTGGTTACAGTCACCAAGCTGCTATTTTGCAGAAGGAGCATCTACTAAAATGGGTCAGGGACTCGATGACTAGGCACCAATCTCTGTGTTTCCACCACAGCAAAAGTGTATGAGTAGGCAATCTGTAAACAAAACAAATACAGTTTCCGTTCTCTTTGAATATGAGAGAATTATTTAAATAACTTGTCACTTTTTATATTTCATGGATATTGCATCTGTATTTTTTTCTCTGTCTGCATTGTGGTTTATGTAGCCAATATTCTTGATCAGAGAGCAGGATCATTCATTTTAGTTTATTCAGTTTTAAAAAATAAAAATGGCTACATTACAGCATAAATAGATTAGTTGCTTCATACATAAAAATTAGTCACCATCATCTGCCAGGTTTATGGTTTTTTTCACAATGTGACAGATTAAAAGGAGATTAGACATCATTAGCCAGGAATCTTTCTGTGTGGAAAAAGTACATTTGAAAGTATGCATATGTAAACTATACACATGCTTATACACACAAACCCATGTGTATCATGATACATGCATGTGTGTGTGTGTGTGTGTGTGTGTGTGTGTGTATAGTGTATATGGCCTGAGGAAAAGTTAATAAATGGCTTCTCTTAAGGTAATATGATGCCTTCCTTCATTGAATCTTTCTATGAGAAAAAAACTTCAAAGCAATAAATGAACAGAAAAAAAGAAAATGCAAATTAGCATTTCTATTTTTAAATCCCAAAAGAAGTTAGTTGGTCTGCTGCCGCCAGCTGATTAGGTAGAGACCAACTGGAGCCCAAGAGCTCTCTCACGCCTGCTGCTCACACACAGTTCCCTGTACCTTGTCATGCAGTAAACGGTCTTTGAAGCCGATGCACAGCCAACTGCTCGCTTGGATCTGCCTCGAGGACCTGCATGCTATTCCCAGCCTAAGTGCTGCTCTTGCTCCTGGTCCTGCCTGACACTTGCAGAGGACTCACTGGAGCACGTATTTGCAGGAATGATCTGGGAGTCCTCTGAGTTCGCTGTGTTTGGAGTGAGTGGTCCAGCAGAGAGCGTCCCACATCAAATATCCTGTGCCTACTTCCCAGAGTGGAGAGAGAGGGTCATCCGCTGATATACCAGCATACCTGATGCGTGCAGCTTGGCCCCTTTGAGAGCTGTGTCTCTCTCCTGTGTGCAGTGTGGACAAAAATCTAGGAAGCACCCTGTCTTTCTACTCAAGTCACCTGCAGAGAACAGGAAATACAACAGCTCTTTTCCACCCCCTCTTTTTTTCTCCTCCTCCTTCCAAGGTCCCTTAAGTCCCCTTTGTGCTATGCTATCATTGTTCAGGGGCTGAGGAGAGGTGACGTGTGCCACATGGTGCCTGCTTGTGAAAGGCAGTGTGAGCTCCAAGGTGCTGGCACAATCAGATGGGGTCACAGTTTTGTCCCACCATGTGAAGGAAGATTCGTTCAAAAACAGAAGGAATGTGTTTGCCAATATGGTCAACACTATCAAATGCCTGTTGTTTTGTTAAACTTCATAGGCATAAGCTGAATAGAGAGCATAAAAAGACATTGATAAAGCTCAGAGGAAGCTGTCGGTGGCCACAGCAAAAGCGCCAATCAATCATACAGTGGGCACGGCACTCTCCATGCAAGGACAGCAGTGGCTTTGACTGCACTCCAGGGTAAATAGCAGAAAACTCCCAGTCTGCTGGAGACTTAGCTACAAGTCCTATGCATTCTCCAGGGCTGAAAGAGTAGTACTTTTAACCAAAGCTTCACATATAACATGAGTAAACATTCCAGTTCAAAAATGTTGATTTGATCAAGCAACAGACCTGACATCCTCATTTACCAACGACCGCTGAACACCCATAGGTGACCGCACAGAAGATTCAATCAGATCCCTGTCCTCATTTTTAAATTCTTTGTATCTTTTAGCAATCAGACCATTAAAGCAATTAAAATAGTTATAGTCACCCAGTGCAGGTGTTTCACCTTAACAACTATGTGTCCTTTATAAATTTGGAAATCCGGAAGAGTGGAAAAACGCCACATGGAGATTGAAGCCCACGTTTATGAAATTAACTAGGTTCACTTTACTTGCAGCAAAACATAAATGCAGACATTTGCCTTGAAACTTAGACTACATACAATGTCTTTTTTTGTGGCTATGCCTTCCTGTCAGGGAGTTGGTGAACTTCTGACACCGGGTGGTCCGAGAATGTGTGGTCCAGATGCCTGTCTCATGCCTGACGACACTCACCTCTTAAACCATCCTAATTCTGCCCAGCCCTGCTTTTAACCACTTCTGAGCCAGACCCGGGCTCTGGACTGCACTGGAAAGAGCTCTTGGAAAAGCAAGGAAGACTTTATTCTCCCTGTGAGAAACTGTTCAGAGGAAAGTGCTTTCGGCCTCATTTACACCAGACTGCGACTGGCGTCCATGGCTATTGTGAGTTGTGGTCTAGAGAATCCACTGTAAGATAGAAAGAACAAAGGGAAAATATCAATGAATCCCTGCAAATGCCAAGAATTCTCATTGCTTTGGGAATGAGCATATTGTGCGTTTTCTTGTGATACTTTGTGACTCTGGCTCACTGCACATATTTGTTGGTTAAGCTTTTGGTGCACAAGTGAATGACTGTTTCTGAGAATGGGATTCACTTCTCTTTGACTATTTTCTCTTCTAGGAAGATACCTCCTGTAGTTTCTATTGAGACCAAAGGCCTCATCCTAAGGCTGCTGTTTCCTTTGATCCTCTACCACTTACCCACTCCACGTTCACTGCTGTTACTTATTTGTTATTACAGAAGTGTTTGGGGAAAAGGTAAAATCATGATCCAATTTGGCCTTCAAGATATTCAAAATGTGTCAAAGCCTGAAGTATAAATCAGAAATAAAAACAAAGGCCTCATGATGCACTAAAAGTACAGAGTTTAAACTTGGTACCTTCAAAGCCTACTTCCTGCCCAGCACAGAGTGAAACAGAAAGGCTTTATTGTTGACTGCAAGGGCACCTAAGATGTGGCCGCTCTCCCTGTAAGTCCACTCCAGCCACTCTACAGGGCTTTGTCCCAGCCACCTGGGCCTCCTCGATGTTTCTAGACCTCACCAAGCATTATTTCCGGGGTTTCCAAGGGCAAGGACATGTGATTTATAGGATTACTTCCGTAATGTTTACCAGAACAGTCAAATGCAGAAGAGTGTGGGAGATCTTTCCGCACACCAGAGACCCAGAGAATCCAGCTGAGGGTCTGCATCCCACAACAGAGTCCTCTGCAAGTCCAGCTGAAGACCTAGAGCCCATGACAATGTCTCATGCAAGTCTGTATCAAGGATCTGCACTGGGAAGGCCCGAAGGTCAGTAGTGGAAGCTAGAAAATCTGTGTCTGCAGGATGAAGGATCTGTGCCAGCAGGCTGAGGGGATCCACACTGGAGCCAGGATGTGACAGTCCTGGTAAGGACCAGAGCTCCCCAAAGAGAACCATAGCTCCTCCAAAGATGAGAACAGCTGAGTTTGTATTAGAAAAACCAGTGTCATAAGCTTCTCCAGGAAAATTAGCCACACACCACCCTCCCCTCCAGTTCTACTTTATGCTGGGGAACCTTCAGTGGGCCTTCCACAACCTGCACCATGTTGATTCAATTCAGTTGGGTATTGCAAATTGACTATTAGTTATCCACCACACCAAGTTTCTTTCCACTTGGAGCTTTTACATTTCTGATTTTCTATGCATATTGCTCTTCTCCCAGATAGCTCCAGGCTTGTGATCTCGTTCCCTTCCATTCTGCAAAAAAATTCTCCTGTATCAGAGAGCCTTTCTCTCTCTGATCAAGAACCACTCAGCTTCCTTTAAAGCTCAGGGGCATTTGAAGATACCTGAGGCCATGACTCGCTGTCAAGGGCAAGCACATGGTGGGATACGGTTATGTAACCACAACTTAGTAGACAAGGATGTGAATGCGAGCTAACAACCTGTATAGGAATCATACAGTAAAGATGCTGGTGGCTCTGGCCCTTGTGCTCTGCTGTGCCCATGCTGCCAGCTGTTGATTTTTTGCACAAGTGCATTCTTTAACTTTGCCCCTTGTAGGTGACACTCTGAAATGGCAGGGCTCCAGTATGCTGTCCTCTCACCATGCTTTGTTTTCCCCAATTTGAATGTTTATTTTCTGTAGTCTCTCCTTTAAATATAATTCTCATAACAATGGAGATACATTGATTTATTGGGTAGTAAACAGTAGTTATTAAATATGTCTTCAATGAATAAATTAAAGAATAATAAAAAGATAGGGTTAGATGTGATAGGAAAACTCCCAGGTGTCTTAATGATAACTCCTAGATAAACAGGTGTCTTAATGATAACTCCTAGATAAACACTCACCCTGCAGAAACGTGCAGTGAAGGTTAGGGGAGCTCCAAAAAGAGCACAGCAGTTCAAAGGCTTAGGTGGAGCCCACTCTGGGAGGGGTTTCTCGCTGGGAAAGAGCGCCTGCCCCTCTCCCATCAGCGAAGGCGACCACCAGTAAAGATGGTTCTGCTTAGGTCCGGGACAGATTCCTTGTCAACCTTTTCCCTGCTAAGGAAGTTGGCAACTTTTCCACAGCCCCGGTTTGAAGAAGGGGTCCCCTCTCCTCCAGTGCTTTCATGTATCACAGAGCCACAGAATTGGCCCATTAAATGCCCATCTCCAATCATGAAATTTGCATGCAGAAAGCACTTAACTCATTTGGAAGGAATTCCCTCCGCGAGCTCCAGCGAGCACTTAGCAGGTCAGGCAATCATGAGCTTAAATAATTCTGTTCAGTTGTGCCAGGCAGATTGGAAAGCACTTCTGGAAAATAATGTAAATCTTCACTCTCAGACTAAGGTGTGCCTTGCTTAAACTTTGTTCCTATGAACATTCTGAGATCCAAGAAAATAAGGTGAGCGCCTGAAGGTAGTGAGAGGGTGTGGAAGCAGGAGCTGCAGGCTCACTCCCAGCTTTTGCAGTTTTGCAGGGGCTGGTCCCCTCAGTACACAGCCGCCCTGCTGGACTTTTCCCTCGTGAGTGTGACACCAGCCTGGCTTTATTCACTGCTCTGTTCAAGCCTCTGGAAGGCAGTGCAGTGAGAGCAGATTGCTAGCTGTACCTCACTGAATTTTCTTTTATGATGAGCCCTGGTTTGGCCCTACTTGGGCTGTTTCTGCTTTTCATAAATAAAAATCCCAAGGAAATGAATGTGGCCATCTGACGCCGTGAAAGGCGCCCCAAGTGGGTTCCACAGACGAGCTAAAAATGACAGGTGAACACTGCGCCTGGCGGTCACCCCGGGGGATTCGCTCTCCGATGTGAAGCCAACGGCAGGGCCTATCCTTTCTGACTTAGTCCACGACAGGCTGCTGCTCTGACATTGCTGCCTGGCTATAAGTGCAGGCCTGGGAAAAAGACCGTGGGAAAGATGCTGGGTGCCCAGGCGGGAGGAGAGGTCCCGAGGAGCCCACGCAGGAAATGTGCGACGGACAGAAACTGGGAGAGCTGCTGCTCAAACGGCAGCCTTTCAACCTGCACGTTTCAGGCTTTGCCTGTGATAGGCTCCTTGGGATGAAGGAGGGGAGGAAGTCCAGTCATGGCTTAGCACAGGCGCTGTTAGTGGGGCACCCGTTCCGCCTCGCAGCTGCGGACTTGGAGGGTTCCACACGGGGCTGAGGCGCCTCTAGCCTTTCGGCAAGCTCGTGGTTGACTATCTAATTCTGTCTCTAGAGAAACAGGAAAATAGGTCAAGATTTATCTCCAACAGTTTGGGGAAAATCATGGCTCATTCCAGAAAAGTGTAAGATTGGTGTTGTAGTTAAAAACACATCAACAAAAATTTTCCGAAGAACTCGTCCACACACAGCAGGATGATGGGAAGACTGACAGCTCTAACCTGTGTCTAATTCTCCTCCTGGGCAAACTAGAGCCAGCAAACCAACGGCCTCGGTCCCTTCCCCGTCTCGGGCCAAGCCTTAGAAACACAGCTCTTATGCCTTTTCTTTCAGATCTAAAAGCATTTTCCCCTCTAAAATCCGGAGTTGCACCAATACCCTGAATGAAACTGTTTCCCCAGGGTGCACAGTCTATTCTTAGAAGACAGGGCACTTATGTTCTTTCAACACGGCTATTAGCTAACTGTTTTACAGGATATGCCTTTTTCTTACCCCATAGTTTTCCTTCAAATCAGAATCAGTGAACTGGATGATCTATTTAAGTTCACAGCCAGCAGATGGTCCAGCCGAGATGAGAACATATGGTTGAATATATTGTTTGGTTCACTCTTCCGCTGGTGCAGAAGGGCTATTTGTCTTAATATGCTCCTTTAGCACCTGGATAAAGAGGGTAAAAGATTTCCCTCAATTCTGGGAACTCTCTGAAGCCATCACTGGAATAACTTTACCATGTTGAAATAAAGACTTGAATGGGGAATTTAAAAAAGCCAACCCAAGGTAAGTCTAGTATAGACATGTTTTCTTCTTTCAAAAATTAACTTTATTGGGTAGGGGTGTAGCCCAGTGGTAGAACACTTACCTGAAATGCGCAAGGCCCTGGGTTCAATCTCCAGCACTATCAGTGTTTTAAAAAAAATTAAATTTATTAAGTATCTTTAATCCAGTAAATTCATCAATTCAGTTATTTGTTATTTGATTTTTTTTTTGAGACAGGATCTCTCTATGTTATTCATACTGGCTGGGTTAGGGTATTTCAATTTCAGTGGAGTCTGACAAATGTATATAGTAATATAGCCACTCTTAAAATCAATATAGAGAATATTAGCATTATCCTAAGTAGTTCTCTTATTCCTGCCCTCCTCTAATTAAGGAAGTTCTTTCTGCCCCTAAAATTTTGATCCTTCTGGAATATTGTATAAATGAAATCATACTGTTGTAGTCAGGGGTTGTTAGGAGAACAGTTGCAATCAGGACACAGAATTTGTAATATTATTTATGATGGTCACCCAGAGCTAACACAAGAAAGTGGAGGAAATCTGTCCACAACACTAAAGACATAGAATATTCAGCCAAGGGCCTGGATCCCACAGCAATGTCCTGCATGAGTCCAGATGAAGACCCAGAGCTCATGACAATGCCTCCCCCGAGTCCAACAGGAGGTCTAGAGCCCATGAGAAGGACTCATTCCGGTCTTTTTTAAAGATCTGCTCTGGGAAGGCCCAAAGGTCAACAGTGGAAGCTATAAAGTCTATGCCAGCGGGGTGACCTGTGCTGTGAAAGACCAGTGCTGGTAGGTTGAGGATTCTATACTGAAGCCAAGAAGTCACGCCCAAAACAAAGACCAGGGCTGTCCTGAAAAGCACCACAGGCATCCTCAGCGACAGGAGGTCCTGAGCTCCTCCAACAATGAGAACAATCAAGTACTTACCAGAAAGCCAGCATGACAAGTTTCTCCTGGACATTAAACAGCACGCATCTTCCCCACCAGGGCCAGGAAGCGATGCTTGATGTAAGGACCAGAGCTCCCCCAAAGTGAACCACAGCCACTCTCACCAACAAGGTCCTGAGCTCCTCTAATGACAATGGTCGAACTCATACTGGGAAGCTAGTCATGATGAGCTCTCCAGAAGAACCAACAGCTCAAACAGCAACACGTAGGAGAACCCACAATGCCTTGCTTCTCCTTCTCCACATCTCTATTTATGCTGGCACCTTTCCTCAGGTGGGCCATCTACGCTCAGCACCATGCTGATTTAACTCAGCTGGCATTAAGTTGATCATCAGTTTTTAATCCATAACACATACCATATCTAGCCTTTTAAATTGGGATTATTTCATTAAAAGTGTTTTTGAAATCCATCCACGTTGTTTGTTTCAGTAGCTTGTGAAATAATTTTCCATTATATAGATATACAACAGTCTGTTGTTATGATCACCTATAGAGGGACATTTGGGTTCTTCCCATAATATATAAGTATTTGTGACTATATGTATTTCAGTTCCTTGAGGTAAGTATCTAAGATTGCAATTGCTCAATACATCAAATTTCTTTTTGTTCTCTTTGGTTTTGAGGATTTAAAAAAATGATATGAAGCCATTCTCCTCTCTGAACAATTCAGTGAGTGGCATTTAGCACATTCATAAGACCATACAACCACAAGCTCCATCCGACCCAAAATACTTTCGTCAGTCCCGGGAAAACTCCATACTGTCAGTCAGTTCCTCCCTGTGACCTGTAGCAACAGCTCTGTGTCTCTGTTGGTTCACCTTACTTATTTCCTGTTAACGGAACTGGCATGATATTTTCAAGGTTCAGTCTCATCATGGGTATAATTGATATTACCATCTTTTTATGACTGAATAATATTTATGCATATGTGTACACTACAATTTGTTTATCCATTCATTCATTAATGAACAACGTTTGTGTTATTTCTATCTTGTGTGCATTATAAATTATGTTGCCGTGAACACTCACATAAAAATACTTGGGTACCTGTTTTCAATCTGGAGGGTATTTATGTCTGAAAGTTGAAATTCTGGGATGTGCAACAAGTTTAACCATTGGAGAAATCCTCAAATTGGTTCTTATGGCAGCTGAACCACTTTACATTCCCATCAGCAATGAAATAGGGTTCCAATCCCTCCATTTCCTTGCTAGCACTGTTATTTTCCTTCTCAAAAAGAATTTAACTGTCCTTGTAGGTGTGAAATCATATCACATGTGCATTCCATTTGCATTCTGTCGATTTTGCTTTATATTTGATTTTCTATTCTTTGGTGTGTATTTATAATTTTATGTCTTTTTAATGCATTGACACTTTTTTCAATAAATAATGACTTTCTTAATCTTCTATTATAACATTTCACTTAAAATTCTTTTTGCATGATTTTAGTACACACACTCTAGTACCTTTTTGGTTAGTACTTGCCCTGAATATCTTTTCTTCCCATCTTTTCATGTTCAACCTATTTTCACCTTGGATATAAATTGTTTGAACATATTTTTAAGCCATTCTGCCAGCCTCTGTCTATTACCTGGTGAGTTTAATTCATTTACATTTAAAGTGACTGCTGACAAGGAAAGACTTCTGCAATTTCAATATTTGTTTTTCTGTCTTATACTTTTTTTTATGTTCTTTAGTTCCTCCAACATCACCTTGTCTTTTCATGTCTGATAAATTCTTCTTTGTACAATAATAGTTGATACTCATTTCCTTTTCTTCATACTTATTTATTCCTTTTAAAGTGATTACCATGGGTATTAATATTAGCATTATGAGTTTATAGCAAGCCAGTTTGTACTGGTATCTGCTCTGCTTAGATAGCATATAAAAACTCTGCTTCTGTGCATTTATTTTGTGATTATCACAAATTATATCTGTATACTGTGTGATCATAGACAGAGATCTATAATTTTTGCATAATGTATTTACCTTTTAAATTATATAGAAAAAAGAATCACACAACAAAATTATAGTATCGCTTATTTTTGTATTTATTTATGAACTTACATTTCCTGGAGCTTTTGTTTTTTATAGAGCTTCAAGTTCTGGTCTGATGTCTTCATATTTCAATCTGAAGGTCCTCTTTTAGCATGTCTTATAAGACAGTTTCCTATATTCAGCAAGAAAAAAATGTGTTATCATAAACCATTAAGTTCTGGGAAGTTTTGTAAAGTAGTATTATTTTAGCAACATCTTACAAAAAATTTTTAGCAAGAGCGTGGGATGCAGCCATGACAATAATCTAAAATATGTGGAATTGGCATGGTAATGAGACAGTGGGTCTCAAGGGAACTATTGCTCAGGCACCTCTGAATGGAAATGCTACCTGGAGGTGAAACACTTGCCAGAAACCTCATGTACCTGTTCTGAGGAAGACAATTGTTAAGCTGAGTGAATCATTAGTAGTTTCATAATGTGTTCCTTAAGAAAACAGAACATATGAAAATACAGATATTAAAAGTGAATGTAGAATACTCAGAAATTATAGATTTTCAAAGTTGAAAAATGATATTCATCTCTACCAGTTGAAGATAAACTAACATTTTAAGCTTAAAAGTCTTCCTAAGACTCAGCTTCATGGGCGAACACGCAAAAAAGAAAAAGAAAAAAAGACCAGGAGCTCAGTTTTAAAATACAGCCTCAGAGTAAGAATCAAAGTATCAGTGTGGCTGTCACATCTCTGCCCAAGGGTTCTGAACCACTGAATAGCTGAGCGTCATAGTCACACCGAGCAGCCTCTGGAGAGGAAGCTGAGGGCTTCGCTCACCCAGGGGGACACAGCCAGTACTTGCCATGGTGGAGACGCACCTCGAGAAGAACACTGGGTATGACTTTTGGCACAAAGAGTTGACCGCAAAAAACTCATCGATTAAAATAAGAGGCAAAAGCATATTAGCCGAGATTTAAGAATAAAGAGCAAAAAAGGACTTTGGAATTCTAACTTTTTACATGAAGGAATCAGGCTGAGAAATCTGATTGTGTTCTGGGAAAGATGTATTATCTGTTGGTCTTTGCAGATGTGGCCAAGGGTAATGAAATAGAAGACAGGGAGAGGGGTGGGTTTAAGAACCACGATGAGCAAGGCCCAGGCAACTGCTCTGATGAATTCTACCTGGGGCCTAACAGAGCATGCACTGAGGGTACTGCCCTCTGTGGGATGTTAGTGACTCCTATGTCCCCCTAATTCTTTTCTAAATGGAGGTGTTCACTGCACTTAACTCACCTCTTTTCATTACTGTGTGTAGGGAGCATGCGTTGTTGTATTTATCTGAGAGGCTGTCATGAGAGTCTCTGCTTTTATCCTGATTGAAGGTAACTTGCATGGGAGGGAGGGTGGTGACAGCTCAGACCACGCTGATACACTGCAGAGCTTGGCTGAAACATAGCCATTCATCGGGTGATGCTCTTTAGCTTTTTAAACTTTTTAAGAAAAAAAAAGCTGCAGGTTTCTGGTCTTTGAATTATTTGTCAAAAACTCCTTCGCTGCTCCCATCACCACGCAGCTGATGCCCGCTGGTCTTTGGGTCTGGCCACATGCCTTGTGTGGCCAGCTGAGCCCATGAGGAGGAAGAAACAGTGAACCTGTTCTAGCCTGAAGCCTCGGGAAGCGTTGACTCTCCCATCACCTGGCCTTTCCTCACTCCCCCTGTGCAGACACTGGGCCCCATGAGCAGAGCCACCTGTGTGCTTCACCATGCCATTTTGGCCAGTGCAGAGCCAAAGCTATAGGCTGTCTTTGGTTAAGTATTTGCAGACAGTCTAATCACCTAGCAACACATCCTGCAGAACGCATCCCCACTGTAAAGTGGCATGCAACTTGGGCCAAGCTCAGCTGATTCTAGCTAAGCTCAGCAAAGGCTGAAACTATATGTAGAAAGATTCATGACAGACAAAATAATGTTTACTTCTGGAAGCCTCTATGTGATAAAATTTAAAAACCACTTAGTTTTTTCCCCTAATTCCTGGCATAGAGCTCCTAAGACTCTTAGAATTTGCTGTACTTTATATGGTAATGCTATGTGTCACGGTGAGAAGGGGACTGTCTTTGTTACTTTTCTTGTTGCTAAAACAAAATACACAATACCTAAAGTTAAAGGAGGAGAGGTTCACTTTGGCTCGCAGCTCATAGAGGCTCAGTCCATAGTCAGCTGGCTTCAAGTCAGGGTGGCACAGCCAAGGGGCAGAGCAGGTAGTGGCAGCAGCAGCAGCACCAGGGGTGGCAGCAGGGGCAACAGCAGCCCTCTTTCAGTCTCTCATATTCTGTCCAGGCTACCAGCGCTTTGCATGGGCAGCACTCACACTCAAGGTGGGCTTTCCCATCATCCACACCCAGAATGGTGCCAAACCGATTGATCAGTGGGCTGATTCAGTACCCTCACACCCTTGATCCCGCACACACTCCAGATCCCGCCACCTCTGAAAAGGCCCACATGTGACTGCATGAATAAGTCTTGGCAGGGACAGTCAGACATGAGCTATAACAGGGGCATCAATAGCTTAGAGAGGGCAGATGGTCCCCAGAAAGAACAGGCATGGAAGTAGGGAGTTAGAAATTCCAACCTCACATTCCAGCCTCTAGGAAGAGGGTCCGGAAATGGAATTCTGTCACCAGTGATCAATGGCTTAAGGAACTGTGCCTTCAACATGAAGCTTCACACAAACTCCTCAGCAGTTGGACCCAAAGAGCTTCCAGCTTGGGAGCGCAGTGGGAGGAGGGAGCCACAGAGGGCATCGGAGCCACACCCCAAGTCTCTGCACCAAGTATGTACTCACTTGCTTGTGCTGTGTTTTAGCCCTTCCTACTGAACTTCTCATTGGGAGTAAAAGGACTCCCTCACTTCCAGGGAATGCTCCTCAAGTGCCCAGCTTCCAGGGAATTTACGGAAGCCCTGAGTCTGCCGTGTGCTTGGCAAACATGGACCGGCCTGACCTCCCCACCTGTGGCTGCTATTTGGAATAGAGGCAAAAAAAAAAAAAAAAAGAGGGTTACACTGAATGCCTGGGGACCTAGTTGGTGAAGAGAATCAGTATGAGTAAACATCACATATTTGATGTCAAAATAATATATACACTAACTTTGGAGGGGTGGTTGTTATACAACATTTTTGCAACATAAGTCAGACAAATACAAAAGAAAACTATTTTTCACATAGAGATTTAAAAATATTACTCATTAAAATATACCCGATTAATTAAATGCAATCTTAAGCATAAAATTCCCAATGTTTTAAAGATGATCTTATGTGCATAGATTTATAAATGACACTTAAGTCAAAAAAGGAAAACTAAAAGAGCTTCCAAAAAGCTTTATATCATAACCAAACTTATGGGGTGAATATTATGTAGAGATAGTAAAGTAAATACTTAAACATTTTGAAAAGTTAGAACAACTAAATTTATGAGATCCTTGCTATAGGTTTTTTTTTTTTTTTAAGAGAAAAAGGGACCACAAGAGCACTAAACACTAAGCCAGGCAATGCTTCTAAGAAAAGAAAGAACTGGTAGAGAAAAGATTAACTTTATTTTTAATTCATAAGTGTTCTTTATAGAAGCTTCCCACTCAATATACTTCATGGAGGAACACTGTCTTTACCTTTTGTATTTTTAAAATATTTTTCTCTGCATGTGATCTATTTCTCTGAAAAATACTTTGGGGTCTGGCCGACCTAAAAGGGGGCTTAAGGAACTGTGCCTTCAACATTCTAATATGGTTCTAATATGGTTCCTTTGCTCTCCCGTGGCATGAGCTGGAGACTCCTTCGTGATAAAAAGTTGCAGAGAATTGTCTAAACACGTGAGGTGTCCTTAAAGTCAATATTCTGAGCAGAAATCAAAATTCTATTTACTGTCCAGAGCTCCTTAGAAGAAACAGGAAAAATGGAACTCAATTTGGTTTTTCCAGGAAGTACTTAAAGGTTTGCTCAATACTGAACAGAATTTGCTATGAATTTGAGGCGGTATGGAATCTACTTAAAGCATCGCAATTAATGGAAAAATCAGAGTGGCCTATTTAAAACTAAGTGTCTTTAACCAAACAGTCGTGGGCTGCCTTAATCTCCTAATGGGGCCCAAGCTGAGAGGCAGATCCTTCTATAGCTCTGGGAGAGACTTGGGGATGTTAATCTCTGCAGTGTGCAACATGTCTGCTGTAGAGAAAACACACCGACATGTGAGGATTCGTGACCAGTAACAGGTGACGCTTGGTCTTAGAAATGCACCCTCCTTGCACAGCCCTCGGCTACGAGCCCTAAGGTCTGGGACGGCGCCAGGCCCTGCCGCGCTCCAGCCTGGGGTGCGCTGTGTGCCCAGGAGCGCGGGCCACGCGCGAGCAGGGCTCCGTAGAGGCCTCTGTCTCGGCCGGCCGAGGCCCGGCTTTGCCTCGGGGCCGCCGGTGGTCTCCTAACCTTCCTTCCCCGCGTCGCAAGGGTCCTCTGCTCCCGGGCTGTGCCCGCGGGCCGGCTGCTGGGCAGGGGCTGCTGCCGGGCAGGGTCGCCCTGCGCTGGCCCTGCCTTGCGGTGACCTGCTCTGAGCCTCAGGGACCCACCTGCTGTTCTCAGGACTGGGAGAACAGAGCCCACAGGGGACCTGGGCCGCCTTTCCCCTTCAGCAATCCGGGGAGCTTCCTGGCCTCAGAACGCAGCCGCCCTTCACCTGCTGCCCTCGGCCCGGCCCTGCCCGGTGCAGCCCGGTGCGGTCCTCTCCGCGGCCCTGGGCCCGCGTCTCCGGGGTCCTGGCTCGGCCTCGCCTCCGGGTGCAGAAGGAGCCCGGGAGCCTCAGGCTGCGGCGGTCTCACAGGAGTTTTCTCCATCTGCTGCGAGACACAGCCGGGCCCTTCGAAGTGAGGCAAAACCCAGTCAGTTTTACCAACTTAAATCAGGGAAGAGGTGACTTTTACATTAATTTTTTTTTAATTTTGTAGTTTAAACTTCTTTGCAGTCTCCATAGCTGGAGGCTACTTCATTCCTCTGACGTAGGCGGCTGAGAGTCTTGGAACATAAATATACGCAATAAGCCAATAATTCTGCCTGCCTTGCTGCTGCTCCTACAGGGTACCTCAGAGCTGGCAAACAGAAGGGTAATGGGAATTAGAAGGAGGGGAAAACAGCAATAAAAATATAAATCAAAGGAAGAAGGAAATCCATTTGCTCCTCGGCAGCAGGGACAGTGCTAAGCTAATCCATGCTGAGTGCGATCCAATACTCCTTTATATAACCCTGCGCTGCTGAGGAAAATTAAAGTTTAATGCAATAACGGCTGACACAAATCACTTGTGTTGCCCGGAAGCCGATTAAAGAATAGTTAAAATCATATGAGTGTAATTTCTTTTTTGTTGTGGTTGCTCTGTTCTGTAACATCTTGATGCTTTAATCCCTAGCATCGGTTTCTGACTGTTGAACATATATCACCTGCATAAGGAAGGTTGTGGGAAAGACAGTGACAGCTAGGACATGATTTGTGCTCAAATGGTGCATTTCAAATCCATAAATTTTTCATAGGTTCATAGAGGTCCGTGCCTTTCATCAATCTGTGTCAGGGGGTTTTAAAATAAGCATCAGGGTAATGGAATGCTATCAATCATAATTGGGGCTGGGAGGCCCCGTAACAGGCCCTCAGCCCCCAGTGTGGCACACGTGTGCGTGTGCACACACACACCACGGAGGCGTGTTCCCTGACTCTGCTTTGCTCTACTCACTGCTGTCAGTGAGACAACTGAAGACATTATCTGTAAACAGACCTGAAGTGAATTCGGCTTTCATTTCCCTCTTCTTCTCCTCCCTCTGCTCTAGAAACAGTGGCTTGATTCATTGGTGTAGCTGACTTTCTTAGTCAGGACAAAAGTGTCTTCAGATGAAAAACTTCTGAGTTTTTAAACCTATTTCAAAAGTGCTTCCTTGACAAAAATGCGATGAAACATTTAGAATTGCCCTACCATACCTGCAGACCAGAACCACCACAGTGAAAAAAGATTTATGGGCATTTCTTCACAATAAAATTTTCACGAGATAAAAAGCTTTGCAGAAACAGCTGCTGCAGTGAAGTCGGGCTCTGGCTCTCCTGCCGTGGGTTCCAGGAGCACAGTCTAGGTGCTTTCCACACCAGCTGTGCAATCATTCGGTCCTGTTTCATGGGAACTTCATGGTTCATAGGAATTATGCCTGTTTAGGTCACAGAGCTAGCAAGAGATTCCTAAAGAACAAAAGTTCTCGAAGCATGCTTTGCTTGTCTTATCAGTAGGATTTTTTTATTTCCCTTTAGCAGAATCTTTCTCTCTGTGTTAATGTGCATATGTTTTAACTTCTATAATGTAAAATTTCAGGCATAAAAGTACAGTATGGACTCAAAATATTGTCCACTGCATCCAATGTTAATTTTCCTCCATCAATATTTTACTCATTTTTCAAATATTTGACCCGTATTTTAGCATATGTCTACAAAGATAAAAATTCTTTTTCACAACATAACATTATGTCCTTTTAGAAATAAATGTGAATTTTAAAATATCATTAAATACGCAATTGTAGTCAAGTCTCCATGACTGATTTGCACAAATCAAAATTGACGCCATGGTTTTACTTGCAGTCTCTCTGCCTGTCTTCCCTTTTCAGTGACGGGAATTTCTATACATTTCTCACCCCTGGGTTTTGCTGACCAGGTGCCCGGTGTCCTTTAACACACTGCTCTCCTCGGTGTTTCTTGTAAGTTGTTAGTTAACCCTGCAGTCTAGGTCTGTTCTTGAACAGGTTCCTGTGTGCTGTTGGCTCAGATGTTGACAAGTTTTGATGAGAGATACTTGAGGGCAGTCTAAAGGTTCACAGTTGTCACTGACAGTTCACACATTGCCTCCAAAGTGCCAGAGGCTCTGTGTGAACCGGACTGTGCAGAAGGACTTGTACCTCCCTGGATTTGAGGACTTGGTGGTTGACTGATATATTTTCCTCTTGTTCCACTCTGGATAAATAATATTTTTTGGTGAATTTACAGACCCATTGAATCTTAATCTGGATACAAATATTGGAATTCTGGTCTATACAATCAAATATTCATTTTAAAAGGGAGATGAAGCTGAGGGAGACTGTGTGATGTGTCTGCGTGACTTTTAATGAGCTGACTCTAGATTTCCTGTATTCACTAAACCTAGAGTTTACTTTCAGTTCTATAATGTACTACTTCTCTAATGTATTGTGTGCCTTTTCATGGAGCAAAATATTTATTCAGAGCACCCTGAACTTCAATAATGATTCCTCCTATCGGAGTCTTGGTGCAACAGAATTCAGTATTATTCTCAGGTGTTAGCTTGCGTGAATTGCATTTACTATTAAAGTTGAAAAACAAAACTTTATATTTAGACATACGTAGCCAAAAGATTAATTTGTTAAAGACTCCTCCAGTATCAGAGTTTAAAATCAAATGTAGCTTTGCATGTAGTAGATACTGATTTAAGCATGTGATTTACTGTATTTAGAACAGTTTTATGTTTTCTTACCCATCTCTAAATTATTCCAGTTTACAGCTTTATGACCAAGCCTGTTCTGCTGGGGATGTTAGTTCTGAGTGTTCAACCAGCTTGTAAACAGGTGAAATGTGACTTCAGGAGGGTAAAAATGAACTTTAAGACATTACATGCCTATTACGTGCTATGTATTATATTAAAATCTTTACCCACTTGTAAATTAATATACATAATGACTCAAAGGAATACACTATTATTAGATTTTATGTGTGAAGAATTCCACACACCTAAGATCAGCAGGTTTTGGGGTGGACCCAGTGCTCTCTGAGTGCGAATCACCTGGTTTTCCTGTGTGTTTTCTCTGTCACGGTGCGAACTGGAGCCAAAGGACACAGCTCAGCCTCTACTGATGTATGTTAGAACTCAGCAAATCCCCTGGCTTTTGACCCTCTGTGTTTCACTCCAGAAAATGGATAATAAAAAGAATTTCAGACATTAGAGTTGAGGTGTTAATCATATGAATAGTACTTTATAAGCAAATGGCAACATGTTATACAAATTCCTGTCATTTCTTTTTGCCTGCTAATTCCTATCTTACACAGGACAGTTGTTTGACCCGATGGGTACAGAACTAGAGTAATTTGAGTCCGTGCCCCGCAATTCGCAGGCCAATCCTTGGATGCGCTTGTGAAGAAATCCAGTCTTGCGTGGCACACAATGGTGAGGAGCGTGGGTGCTACTTGGCCCCGCTCAGGCTGGCGTCCACCAGGGGATTCTTCATCCAGCTGCTGGGAGCACTGCCAGGCGTCAGCTCCAGCCCCCAGCCCCTCTGAAGGCCCCGGCTGCAGTGAGCGTCATCATAGGAGAAGGCGCGCTGCGCGCACACAACCTAAACCAGGTGACTGAATGCAGCAAAGATCTGAAGTCGCCACAGCCAGTCCCCTTTGGACCACGCGTCTTCTGAGTGGCCCGGGAGCGTAGCCCAAGCTTTGCAGGCCTGAACTAGAGTTCAACCTCTCCCTCTGGCCAGTCTTGCTTTTCCTGTTCACTTCCACGGGTATGGATGCCCAACCACACCGTGCTTCACGTTCTCATCTGCCTCCAGAGAACCTAATCTGTGACATAGTTCCAAAGGCATCTGTTACCTTCTGGGGAAGCAAACTGTAATGTATCGACTGATCACAAACTTACACTCAGTTTCAAATGTAATTCCTTCAGAATTGAAGTGCAATATATTTGAAAAGTGGTACAGACTTTCTGACTTAGGTAAAACATTCAGGACTGCTTTCCTTAGATAACTGGAAGAAGAACAAAGTCTCACATGCTGCAGTGCCCCAGTAAACCAAGTTGGAATCTTCAGTGACGATACCCATGACAGAGACAGTACATCACCTCTCTTCTTCCTCTTTTAGGAAAAGAGGTGAGGGTCTGTTGGTAGCTTTGGGGTTTTCTTTGTAGAGAATTGGATTTGACTCAAAAGATGTGGTACTGTGACAGGGGATCAGTAGCAGACTGGTGACAACTTCAAAGTACAGTGGAAGAAAAGGAATATAAAAAAATAGAACTAGAGCCAGGCTTGAGCATTGTCAAGGCTCCAAAATATAGGTGCAATTGAAAAGATATGATGTAAACTAACTTATTGTATAAGAACAAAGTTTCTAAAACAGTTTTTTTTTGGTACCTTGAATTAGTTTGAATTTTTAGAAAATTTACTTTTTAATTGTGAAAAAATGTAAAGAAAAAGGATCTTCAATTTCATCACTTAGCCCTCTATGCAAAAAAAGAAAGGAAAAGAAAAATATACATAAAAAGCAATTATATGCAAAACAAAGAACATCATATATTAACAAAAGTTTTAATTCAACAAGAAAGTATAACAATGAGACACAAACATAGCAAGTATATTCTTCTCAACTGCACACAGCACATTTTCCAACATAGATTTTATGAGGCCATAAATTAAGCCTCAACAGGCTTAAAAAGGTATATATCATACAAAAAATACCTTCCACAATGGGATGAAGTTAAAAATCAATAGATATAAAACTGAAATTTTATAAATTTGTGGAAATTAATAAACCAAAATTAACCAACCCAAAGATAAAAAGAAGAAATTAAATGGGAATTAAAAAATATTTAATTAAAAATGAAAACAAAATACAACATACTAAAACTGATGGAACACAGCAAAAGCAGCACTAACTGTGAAATTTGTAATGAGGGACGCAATAAGAACCAAGCATGCTCTCAAGTCAGCAACCCAGCCTCGGAATGATGAAGACAAGAGTGAAACTGAAAACTGCATCTATATGGACAATAGGGGATAAGAAAGAAAATGACTGAAGGTGAGTCACTAAAACTAGAAACAAAAATGGGGACATTACTGGTTTTACTGAAATAAAAGAATTACAGAATACTACGAACAAGAGAATGCCAGCACATTTCATAAACTATGTGAACTAATTCTTAGGAACGCAAAACCTACCCAGGGTAAGTCAAAGAGACTTAGGTATACAAATGGAGCATGCTGTAGATTACATATATATATATATATATATATATATACACACACACACACACACACACATGCACACACACACACATGACATGGACTATTATTCAACCCTAAGGAAGAAAATTATGTCTCTTGCAGGAAAATGAATATGACTGGAGATCATCATATTAAACAAAATAAGCCAAACTCAGAAAGAAAGTATTGCTATTTTCCTAATACATGGAATCTAAAAGCAACAACAAGAAAGCTGAAAGGATACTATTAATAGATAAAAGAAGGGACTATTGTTAGGAGGAAAAGGATAAGGAGGAGGTGGAGAAGAAGAATAATAGGTATGGCTATGACCAAAATATATTACATGTGTGTAAGAAAACTTAAAAGAAAATAGTCAAGAAAATCCAAATGTATCTATATCTATTAAGGACATTGAATCAATACCCAAAACCCCCAACAGAGAAAAAGCCCTAGACCCAGTGACTCCACTGGTGAGTTGTATTGATTTTGTCTTTTTGAGACCGGGATCCACAGTGCAGTTCAGGCTGGCCTTGACCTTGGAGCCATCCCCTGCCTCAGCCTCCCAAGTGATGAGATGAAGGCATGCACCACACACCTAGATTCACTGGTGAGTTCTACTAAACCCTTAACACTTCACACCACTACTCTAAAACTTTTCACAAAAATCAAAGAGTAAAGACTTTTTAACTCATTCTGTGAGGTAGCCTTTACCCTGATAATAATGCCAGACTAAGATACTAAGAGAAAAGAAAGTTCCAGAGAAATATTCCTATGCACATTGATGCAAAAGTCCTTAACAAAACACTAGCAAACCAAATTCAGCAACATTCAAGGATTATACACATGACTAAATGGAATTTATTTTTAGTATGCAAGGATAGTTCAATGTATGAAAAGCTGCCAATGTAGTATGCACACCACATTAACAGAATGAGAGTTTACAAAAAGACAGCCCTCAGAACAAGCAGATAAACAAATCCTAGATGATCTCAATAGATGCAGAAAATATGACAAGACCCATATTTCTATATGGTAAAGGCACCTACCCCACCATGGTATAAGCCCTGAAAACCCCACAATGAATGTCATACTCAGTAGTAAAAAACTGAACATTTTACTCTAAGATCAGAAACAAGATAAAATGATCACTCTCATAGTTCTATTGGACAAAGTACTGGAAGTTGTAGCCAGAACAATTAAGTAGCAAAAAGCAATGAAAAGAATCCAGATGATTAAAGAAGTAAAATTAATTCTTTTGCAGGTGTCATGATCATGTATGTAGGAAACCATAAAGATGTCACAGAAAACTATAGAACTAATAATTGAATTTAGGAAATATAGAATCAAAACTAAAACAGCCAATTGCTTTTTATACTAACCATGGACAATCTAAAAAGAAAATGAAGAAATTTATTCCATTTATAGTAGCAAAGATTTCAAGACAATGTTGTCAAAGATTTCAAGACTTAATACTGTTATGATATCAATTATACACAAAGCGATCTAGATTCAAAATAATTACTAACAAAATCTCAATGATTTTTTTTTTTACAGAAATAGAAAATCTTAAAATTCTTATGGAAGAGATCTGCATTCTGCAGCTGAAGGATGGACTCCTGGTTTTGCCTCAGTCCCAACACCCACAAAATGGAACATGATACACTGACCAAAAATCTCTGTCAGGGCCTAGAACCTCCCCTGTGGGCCCGCCCTGCCACCAGGAACTTAGTGGAAGCCTGCATCAGGGGTAAGCTGCCTGGAACCTCTCCTGTGGGTGTATCCTGCCACCTGGAACATCTCGGAAGCCTGCCCAAGACTGAAAACTGCCCTGGAGTGCTTCTGCTGGGCTCACCCTCCCACCTAGAACATCAGAAGACCTCATCAGGCTCCAGTTAGTGTGAAAAACTTTGGAACTTTGCTCCCAGGTGATGAAACTTGGACTACAGAGGATTAACTGTATCAGTGTGGTGAGTATGCCCCTAAAATAGAGGTGTACAGTGGGTAAATAGGGCCAGTAGTAAAACTCCCTCCAAATAACTGTAAGACTTTGGTGAATCTGAAAAGAATGTGTGTGATCCCCTCCTACACATAGAAAACATCAGGCAGAGTGAAAATGACAAAACAAAAAAGCAAAGTGCAGTCTCAAACATATAGTTCAACAGAAGCAAGTATAGGAGACATTGAAATAGAGGATCCCAAAAATAACACACTGTTAATCTCTGAAAAGATAGCGAGTGAAATAAAAAAACAACTCCACCAGGCTATAGAGGAAATCAAATTAGAAGTACTCTCCCATGTAAAGATAGAAATAACAACTTTAGTAAAGAAGTTGTTGAATGCAGCTAAGGAAGAAATAGAGAAAAAAAGTACATGAACATGGGAAACCTATTGAAACTTTAAATGAACAATATAGAAAATAAGCAGAATTCATGAAACAAACTCAAAGAAACATCCAAGAAACAAAAAATTCTATTGAAAGCATGCAAAACTGCCTAAAGGAAGCTGAGAATAGGATTTCGGACCTTGAGAACAGGATCACAATTAGTGATCAGGAAGGGAAAGAACTTTTAAAAATAACAAAGCAGCATGAAATGACAATCAAGAAGCTTTATGATGATGCCAAGAGCAACAATATAAGAATAATGGGAATTAGTGAAGATACAGGAGTGCAGGCAAATGACATATATAAAGTATTTACAGAAATAATAGCAGAAAATTTCCCAAACATGGGGAAAGAATCTGATATGCAGATAACTGAGGCATATAGAATGCCAAACAGTCACAATCAACATAAATCCATGCCCAGACACATAATAATTAACATCTCAGACATAAAGCATAAAAACAATACTAAAAGCTGTCAGAGAAAAGACACAACTCACCTATCAAGGAAAGCCCATTAGAATCATGGCAGACTTTTCAGCACAAACCCTCAAGTCAAGAAGAGCTTGGAGTGAGGTATTTCAAGCCCTGAAAGAAAGCAACTTTCAACCCAGACTGATGTACCCAGCAAAACTTTCATTCAAATTTAACGGAGAAACAAGATACTTCCATGACAAAGAACAACTGAAGAAATTCATGTCCACCAAAGCAACCCTAGAAAGAGTACTGAAAGACATACCAGACAGAGATAAAAATAACCACAATCCCCAAAACAACAACAGAAAGAAACCACCAGGTAGGATGAGCAATTAAACAAGGGGAAAAGCAGAAAGCAAACAACTGGAACATAACATGGCCAAGTCGAGCCAGTGCATATCAGTGATATCCATAAATATAAATGGCCTCAATTTACCTATAAAAAGAAGTAGATTTACAGAATGGATCAAGAAACAGGATCCCACAACATGTTGTACACAAGAAACACATCTGACCCAAAAGGAAACTCATAGGTTAAAAGTCAAAGGATGGAAAACAGTATTCCATGCAACAGGAACCCAGAAAAAAGCAGGGGTAGCTATTCTATTTGCAGACAATGTGAACTTCAAACCTAAAATGATTAAAACAGATAGAGAAGGTCACTATATACTTGTTAGTGGAAAAATTCAAGGGGAAGAACTAACAATTATAAATATATATGCACCAAATACAGGAGCACCCAACTATATAAGACAGATACTAATGGACATGAAAAACCAAATACACAAGAACACAATTATAACAAGAGATCTTAACAGCCCATTGTCACAAAGAGATAGATCAACTAGACAAAAAGTCAGCAAAGAAATAACAGAACTGAATCATACCTGTGAGCAATTGCACTTAATAGATGTTTACAGAGTGTTCCACCTAACCACATCAGAATACACATTCTTCTCAGCAGCACATGGGACATTCTCCAAAATAGACCATATCTTATTCCATAAAACATTCTTAAGTAAATGCAAAGGTATTGAAATCATACCATGCATAATATCTGACCATAGCGAACTGAAATTGGTAATAAATGGCAAAAGAAATTGTAAAACCTGCATAAATACATGGAAATTAAATAACAGCCTTTTGCGCAACCAGTGGGCTACAGATGAAATAAAAGAAGAAATAAAGCAATACCTACAATTCAATGAAAATATAGAAACAACATTGTGTAATCTGCGGGATGCAATGAAAGTGGTCTTAAGAGGGAAATATATAGCAATAAATTATCATATCAAAAAAACAGAATTAGCACAAATAAACAACCTAATGCTCCATTGCAAGCTTCTAGAAAAAGAAGGGCAAGCTGAACCCAAAGCTCTTGAACAGAGGAAATTATAAAGATTAGAGCAGAAATCAATGCAATTGAAACTAAAAAAACAATACAAAGAATTGATGAATCGAAAAGCTGGTTTTTTGAGAGAATAAACAAAATTGAAAAATCCCTAGCTAACTTTATCAAGAGAAAGAAAGAAAGAAAGAAAGAAAGAAAGAAAGAAAGAAAGAAAGAAAGAAAGAAACCCAAATTCATGCAATAAGAACTGAAAAGGGAGAAATTACTGCAGAACCCGTGGAAATGGAAATTCAAAAGATCATGAATACCTACCTTTGAAAATCTCTACTCACATAGAGTGGAAAAGACAGAGGAAATGGACAGATTTCTAGAAACATATGAACTACCAAAGCTCAACCAAGAAGATATAGCAATTTTGAACAACCCAATACCAGCTGTTGAGATTGAAAATGTAATTAAAAACTTACCAACAAAGAAAAGCCTAGGTCTGGATGGATTCACAGCTGAATTCTACAAGAAATTTAGAGAAGATTTGATGCCAATACTCCTTAAGCTCTTCAATGAAATTGAGAAGAAAGCAATCCTTCCTAAATCATTCCTGGAGGCAAGTACTACTCTGATACCAAAACCAGAGAAAGATCCAAACAAAAAAGAGAACTAAAGGCCAATCTTGCTAATGAACATTGATGCAAAGATTCTCAACAAAATACTGGCAAATAGAATGCAGCAAATCATCAAGATTATACATCATGACCAAGTGGGGTTCATTACAGGAATGCAGGGATGGTTTAACATATGCAAATCAATAAATGTAATGCACCACATCAACAGAGCCAAAAACAAAAACCACATGGTCATCTCAATAGATGCAGAAAGAGCTTTTGATAAAGTCTAACACATGTTCATGATAAAAACCCTTCAGAAACTCGGAATACACATTGTCTACCTCAACCTTATAAAGGTCATCTATGACAAACCAACAGCCAACATTATACTAAATGGACAAAAACTGAAAGCTTTCACTTTAAAATCAGGAACAAAAAAAGTATGCACACTATCACCACTCCTTTTCAATATAGTTCTGGAAACACTAGCCAGGGCAATCAGACAAGAGAGAGAAAAGGAGTAAAGATAGGAAAGGAAGAAGTCAAATTATCACTATTTGCAGATGACATGATACTCTCTATAGAAGACCCAAAAATCTCCATTAAAAGACTATTAGAGGTAATAAACAAGTTCAGCAGTGTAGCTGGATACAAAGTCAATGCTCAAAAATCAATAGCATTCCTGTACACAAACAAAAACTCACTGAGAGAGAAATTATGGAAATATCACCCTTTACAATAACATCTAAAAAAATGAAATACTTAGGAATCAACCTAACTAAAAATGTAAAAGATTTATATGCTTAAAATTATACTATGCTGAAAAAGATTGAAGAGAATATGAGAAAATGGAAGGATAATCCATGCTCTTTGTTAGGAGGAACCAACATTGTGAAAATGGCCATACTCCCAAAACTGTTATACAGATTAAATGCAATCCCAATCAAAATACCATTGACATACCTCACAGATCTAGAGAAAACACTCCTAAAATTCATTTGGAAAGAGAAGAAACCTAGAATAGCAAAGGCAATTCTAGGAAACAAAAGCAAGGCAGAAGGCATCTCAATTCCTGACTTGAAACAGTACTATAAAGCCACAGTGATAAAATCAACTTGGTACTGGCAAAGAAATAGACCTGAGGATCAATGGAATGGATTAGAAGATGCAAGCACAGCTACAAATACACTCAGCCACCTGATATTTGACAAAGGGGCTAAATATGTCCACTGGAAGAAGGATAGTCTCTTTAATAAATGGTGTTGGAAAAATTGGCTCTCTACATGCCAAAGACTAAAACTAGACCCAAGCCTATCACCATGCACAAAACTAAAGTCTAAACGGATCAAAGACCTCAATATTAAAATAGAAACACTAAATCTACTGGAAAACAAGGTAGGTAGAAGTCTTGGAGACATAGGGGTAGGCAGAGAATTCATGAATAAAACGCAAACTGCACAGGAAGCACTTCAAAGAATCAACAAATGGGATCTCATATTATTGAAAAGTTTCTGTACTTCAAAGGAAACCACCAACAGAGTGAAAAGAAAGCCCACAGAGTGGGAAAGAATTTTAGCCAGCAACTCCTCAGACAAAGGACATGTGTCCAGAACATATAAAAAATTGAAAAACATCAAGCCCCCCAAATTCAAAGACCCTCTCCAAAAATGGGCATCTGAGATGAACACACAGTTCTCAAAGAAAGATATACAAATGACAAATAAATACATGAAGAAATGTTCACCATCACTGGTCATTCGAGAAATGCAAATTGAAACAACATTGAGATTCCACCTCACTCCAGAAAGAATAGCTGCTATCAAGAAATCAACTGATAACAAATGTTGGTGAGGCTGTGGGGAAAAAGGAACACTGCTCCACTGTTGGTGGGACAGCAGACTGGTGCAGCCACTATGGAAATCCATATGGAGAATTTTCAGAAGACTAGGACTGGAAGCCCCATTCAATCCAGCTATTCCCCTCCTGAACTTTTCAGTTTCCCAGAAGAACTGAAAAGTTCATATCACAGTGATATATGTGCACCCATGTTCATAGCTGCACAATTTGTGATAGCTAAATCCTGGAAACAACCAAGATGCCCATCAACTGCAGAGTGGATGAAAATGATGTGGCATTTTTATACAGTGAATATTACTCAGCTATAAAAAAGGATGATCTTGAGGTCTTCATAGGTAAATGGAGACAACTTGAGACTATCCTCACTAGTGAAATAAATAAGAATCATATTTATAAATATCATATTGTGTCTCTAGTGTAAAAAGTAAATAAGAACTACAAGTGTAATAAAACCAAAATGTGTAATTGCTATTGTAAAAAAAGAGAGGAAAAAAGTGCTCTAAGTGATATAACTGCATATATGTTTGAGTGTGTAAAATAGATGAACATATTACTGAATCTTTGTTGAATCTTTGAGCAGAACTGTTTGTAGTCTGACTGTTTGAATGTTTACTATGTACCCTTTAACTTTGTAACTTGAACAACTACATTCGGAATGACAGTGTGTAATTTATAAACTATTGATTTCTTAGAGGGGCTTTTTCTCATTTTCCTTTTTTTTTCTTTCTTTTTCTTTCTTTCTTTTAGAATTCTGTATTGTTGCTACCCTTTTTTCTGTTTTGCTTTTTTTTCTTCTCTTTAAATAGAATTTTAAAAATGTATAATTGCTATTGTAAAAAAAGAAGAAATAGGAAGCTCTATAAAAGATATAGCTGCAAGTATGTTTAGGTGTGTGGGATTGATAACCATATTTCTAGGTTCTTGTTGGACTGTTGAACAGATCTGTTTGCACTCTCACTGCTTGAGTGTCTACTTTGTGTGCTTTAATTTTGTAACTTGAAAAACTATTTCTAATAGAACAATATGTAATTTATCAACTAGTGATTTCTTACTGTTTATCGTCTTTTCTTGAAATTCTGTAATATTTCTACCTTTTTCCTGTTTTTTTTCTCTTTAAATAAAAAAAAATTCTTACGGAATATCAAGGTACCCCAAGTAACCAAAATGGCTCAAAGCTTAAGGACCTGTAGATCCCCCTTGCAAAAATCTATTACAAAGCAGTGTACGTAAAGTGCTGTGGTATTGGCTGATGGACAGATATACAGACCAATGGAAGAGGATAAAGAGCCCATGAATCAACCTCCATATTTTTGGTCAAGTGATTTTTGACAAGGATGCCAAAACTATTCAACAGAATATAAAATATGATTGCCTCTAATTTACTATCACATACAAAATTTAACTCAAAATGAAATAAAGATCTAAATGTAAAACATATAACTATAAACACAGGGTGTTATGGATTAAAAACTGGTCAAGTGAACACCAGCTGAATTAAATCAGCATGGTGCTGAGCATAGATGGTCCACCTGAGGAAAGCTGTCAGCATAAATAGAGACCTGGAGAAGAAGAGCCAGGTGTTGTGGGTTTCTCTAAGTGTTGCTGTTTGAGCCTGGTTCTCCTGGAGGAGCTCGTCATGTCTAGCTTCCCCAGTGTGAGTTTGACCATTGTCATCAGAGGAGCTTGGGACTCTGTTGGTGAAAGTGGCTGTGGTTCACCTTGGGGGAGCTCTGGTCCTTACGTTGAGCATCGCTTCCTGGCACTGTGGGGAAGATATGTGCTGTTTAATCTCCAGGAGAAATTTGTCATGCTGGCTTTCTGGTAAGTACTTGATTGTTCTCATTGTTGGAGGAGTTTGTAACCTCCTCATCACTGAGGATGGCTGTGGTGCTTTTCAGTTTAAATTCTAGTTGCCATCTGATGCCGCAGTTCCACATCTGAATATGTGCTCACCAGAACCAAAGACGTGGCCTCAAAGCAGTATCTGCATGCCCATGTCCACGGCAGCATTGTGTCTAACTGCAATGTGACAGCAACCCACATTCCCACTGACATGCAAAGTGGATAAGCAAAATGTAGGCTATGCATACAACTGAGCATTGTTCAGCCTTCAAAGGGAAAATACACAGATGAGCTTTGTAGACATCATGCTACAGGAAATAAGCCGATCAATAAAAGACAAACACTACAAGATTTCACATTTTTGTAGTAGGGAGTTGGTCTGAATCATGAAGCTAGCAGGTAGAATGGTAGTTGGAGGAAGGTATGTTGGGGGAGTTATTGTTTAAGAAGCATAGGGTTCCAGTTTTACAAGATGAGGAGTACCCAGATGGATGGGAGAGATGATTGCAGAACTTTATGAAGACATTTAGCACCTGTGAGCCGTCCACTTAAAAATGGTTAAGACAGCAGACACTGGGAATGTAACTGGTACAGCACAGGCTTTGCAGGCATGGGATCTGGGCTTTACCAGAACCCCCCAAAAACAAATAGTGATTATGATGGGAAAATTTATATTATGTACATTTTAGCAAAATAAAAATAATTTTTAAAAAGCAAACATAAAATGAAAAGATAAAAGTTTAAAGAATGAGCTAAGACATATTCTTTTTAAATTTTCCTTGTATTCAATTAGTCTTCATGAGTACACATTAATTATACAGAATATGAGTTTTTGGTGTGGCATTTTGGTACATGCCTGCAACACTCTGACCATATCCAACTTCCCGTAACCCTTCTTACCCTGCGTCTCCAGCCCGCGACCCCTTCCTTTAGTGGCTGATAGTCTCTCTTCTACATTCATGTCACATTTTTAAAAAGGCATAGTCCATAAGGGAAATACCTTCCTGTCCTTTAAGCAGTTTCCCTAAAAGAATTCGTTATGAACAGATTCTTGCTCTTTTCAGGGAAGGAAATTCGGCATATAGCACCATCCATGGGAAACAGTGTATTTACATATGCATTTCACAAGTTCGCATATTTATGCACTTGGCTGTCCGTGCATCTTTGTGAAATCTGCATATATTTTTCCCATTTAATGTAATTGTTCATATGCCTACCTACCTAAAGCTACTCTTTAGGAGACTAAAATTCAGTGACTGGACTTTGCTTGGATGCAGCAGCATTGTCTGCTGTGCAACTTCTCACATGTATATTGAAAACTAATCCGAAGTACAGAAAACAACAAAGAGTAAAGAAAAGTAACGTGGCTGGTTTTAAGGAATTTTTACTATTCCATTTGCCCTTGACTTAGTTTGCATATTGTTACACAATAGTTCTACAGTGCAATTCTTGAGAAACTGATAAATCCCAAACAGAAATCCTGAGTAGGCATTTACCGATTTTAGCCGTAAGTTGGTGTCTCTTAACTAGCTATTGAGGGAACTGTCCGAGTTGAGAATACCAGAGTAAACTGTGTAAAAGTGAGTTGGGTTTCCCCTCCCTTTCCTGAGCTGTTCGCTACAGTCATGGGGCTGTACAGGGCTCATGGCACCACCTAATGACAGTTTGGGGATGTGGCTTTTTCTCTGAGACCTTTCTCCCTGTCTCCTCTATTTTTTTGGCGAAGGGTTGTGTGTACTTATGCTCCTCTGCCAGTCCGTAATGACCACGGCTCATTTCTTCAATCTCATGCAGGTGATACCATGCTAAAGCTTTTTCTGTCCTCTCATTTTCCTTATTTCCCCATTTTAATTCCATCTGCTCATAATCATAGCAAATATATGGAGAGTGTGCAATATTTATGTTAATGAAAATAAAATGCATAATTTAAAAGAATTATATATGAAAGTGCTCTTTACACTCTGAAGAACCATACAAAAATATGACAGTCTTACACTGTATCTCACATACTTGATGAATTAATCAGAGAAACTTACTGTTATCATAATAAGCCAGAAAACACCACGGTATTGCCCTTACCCTTGCAAAGTAATGCAGCTACCTTGCTTATTAATTAATTAGTAAATATTTGTTGAATTGCTGTTCTATATTGGAGGATGCAAAAGTGAAAATACGGACAGCTTTCTTGAGTGTGCATGTATTTGGGCAGTGGAGATGAGTCTTAAACCTTTTTCAGGCTCTCTGCCCAGGACATTAAGTTTCCAACAATGATGGCAAGAAGGTATTCAGAAGACCTCAAACATTATCCTTTGCTTTGCTCATGCCTTGGGACTCAAAGTACAATCCACATGCTTCTGTGTGATCTTTTTGTTTTCAAAGACTTTTAAGACTTTATATTTTCCTAAGCAACTGTTGGGATGTAATTCTCCAGTCTCTTGTGTTTTGGAACATTATAAGAGAAGACAGTTGCTGCCCTTTGTTTCTGGCTGTCTTTTCAAGGATATTTATAGAGAGAATAAGCCTTATCGCTTTTGGAAGCCAAAGGCCAGCAGGCTTACTGCTCATTAGAGAAGATTTGACTTCCCCAACTCAGGGCACCTACCTTGTCATGCAGACCTCAGCATGAGCAGGCGTCACCTGGCCTTCTTCATGTCACCCTGTGTAACTGAGGGGTCACAGAACTACTCCCCAAACACTGGCACTCTAGGGAGTGCTACTGATGTGAGACATAAGCCATCCTTCTCTATGACCCAGGAGTCTCGTGCTTTCTGCCCTCACCCATGAAACAGTGGCAAGATCACTTCTTAGCCTGAAAATTAGAGGACTTTCAGACCATTCATGGTTCTTGATGGCAGTTCTGCAAATAAAGCTGTATGGAAATCAGTGACATTCAAAGGTGTTGCTGATGGATAGTGATTCACAGTCCCAAAATCCATAGGGATAGGAAGAGGAACGTTCCCCAAATTCTTCCTAAGGAACTTGGCCATGTGCCCCAGATTCAGGAGCCAGTGCTCTGAGGACAAAAGGGGAGCACTGAGGATCACTCCCTCGGTACTGATCTTTTCTAGGGTGGCTATTTGTGTGTCTGCTTAAATATGTTCTCTAATTTTGTGCCTTCTAAAATACACATTACTGAACATGATGCCAGTTTTCTGGAGACACAGAATCCTCATTAGAACAGAAGTTCTGTGCTAGCCTGGAGCCAACTTGCTGCCTTTTGGTCTATGTTAGGAGCCCACAGTTCTTCCGGGCCAAGCATTGCTCACAGGGTGCTGCCTGGATCCCTGCTGCTTCTGGTCTGCAGATCCATGTTTCTGGGTCAGGAAACTGAATTTTACAAAATTCTGGGCCCTGTTCTTCCGTGAAGAGGAGGGCAGGCCCCTTCCATGTTAGCCGTGCTGTGCTGGCCTCCTGGCAGTTCAGCAGCTCCCTGAGCTTCTTCACCTGGGCCTGGGTTGCTCAGCTACCTGGGCAGGTGTGATGCTCTATCTTCTTCATACCCTATATGCCTCTCTCTTTTCCAAGTCTAAAAACTTGTCATACATAGCAACTATCTGCTAATTATAGGATGAATTACTTTTCTGTGTATGTACTAACAGTGATTTTCCAGTGGATATGACAATTTTGTACTAATAACTAACTTGTTATTTCCTATAATGATTATGCCCCTAAGTTTTCAGATAGTGATTTTTACAAAATGTTTCACCATTTAGTTTACTAACAGCAATTTTATTAGTATATTAAGTATATTTCATATAGCATGAAAGATAGTATAAATATATACTGTCTTTAATATAGTATATATTTCATAAAGCAGGATATATTATATATTTTATAAAATATTTATATAACATATAAAATATAATTATATGTAACATATACTAGAGATGTAATGTTACATTATCAACTTAATAATAGCATCATATATAACATTTCCACCATACACACAACATGTAACTAAAGATAATATGTTTGTATTTCTATAAGTTCAAATAATATGTATGTCTAGGTAAAATAATTATATCCACCTATCTACCTACACAGACGCATAAGTAAATAGGAGGGTAGATTTTCTTAGTGACAAAATAAGCTCTTAATCTAAACGGCTTCACAGCAGAGAATTTCTTCCCATTCACTGGTTCACATGGACAATGGAGTCGTCCTGTCCTACATGTTACTCAGAGTTGCAAAAGACCCCTCTGGTGGTGCTGTCATAGTAATCATGGGTTTCGCTTGCCAGTTGGGGTTATGAAGAACTTGTACTTTTTTTTTCAATGCCTTTGGCCAGATGTGATGCATAAAATTACCCTCATAGAGCATTCATCACATTCACCTGCCTGAAGCTTCCTTTTCTGCACATGGAATAGTTGTGGAACATTATGGCATCACCAAAGCGGTAACCAAAGAGAGGAGAGGGCTGGGGAGTGGTGTCACTTCTAGCCTTCGACATGGGTGTTTGTGTTTCCAGTGGCACTGTGGCAAGTACCCCAGCTCAATTTTCTTGTAAGCATCTCAAAACGAATGTCCACCAGACAAGGGGCCCCAGCTGCAAGACAGCTATGTGGTACTGATAAGGCTGGCAGCATAGAGAGGTGAAAGTAGAGCCCTGAAGAACTGATGGCTGTACTTCATGCCAGCCCTAGAATGTGAACACCTACCAGGGAGGTGGCATCGAGGCCCGGCAGTGTAAAGCAGAGAAGCAGGGGAAAGCAACAGGAAAGAATGGCAGTCACATGACCAACTCATGAACAGGCTTTTGTTCTTTGTTGCCTCATTCATTCTACGTGCACTTCACATGAGTGGAGTTGACTTTTGTAAAGGAGGAAAACAAATGACCTAAGGGTAAAACCATTCTCTGCTCAATCCTGATCCCAAAATAGGAGTGTGGAAGAAGCAAAATAGAACACACAGAAATATACACGTATGCACAATTCAGTGTCCTGAGGCTTAAAATTGGTAATGGATAAAGTAGCAGTGTAAATGAGATACGAGGTTTGAGTTTTATCTTAGTTACTTTTCTTGCTGCTAGAATAAAATTTCCAACATCCAAGTTAAAGGAAGAAAGTTTATTTTGGCTCAGTTTGTAGCAGTTTCACTTCATAGTTGGCTGGCTCCAAGGTAGGGTGGCAAGACAGAGGGGCCTCACAGAGGAGAAGCAGTTCTTGGCAGGCAGAAGACAGAAGGCAGAAGGCAAGCTGCAAGTGATTACACTACCTCTCTTTCTGTCCCTTACATTTTTATCCAGATGCCATCCACCCTAAAGGTGGGTAGCATTTATACCTAGGGCAGGGGCACCCTTAACCCTACCCAGAACCATTTCAAATCCATCAGTGAAATAATTTACTAAACACACACCCTTCATCCCAGTAGCACACGTTATACATTCAGCCACTTCCGGAAAGGTTCTATGACCTCATGAAGCTTAGAGGGACACTTAGACACAAACCATTGCATTTTGATCCTGATCCCTCAAAGATTCATGCACATCCCTTTAGTCTGTCTTAAAGAGTTGCCAAAGTCCTAACAGTTTCGTCATTGCTGAAGAGTTTAAGTAAAAAGTCTCCTCTGAGATTTAAGGTAAACTCTTACCATTTACAAATGAAAAGAAATTTAAACATTTCCAAAATACAATGACACAAGATAGATATTTCCATTCCAACAGATACAAAGAGGGGGATACAAATGAATGGGATCAAAGCAAGCCCAAAATCCATCAATGGGAACATTAAGTCCCAAAGTTCCATGTCTAGCATCTAGTGATCTACAGCAAGATGTGAACTCCAAAGGGCTGGGGTGGCTCCACTCCTGTGGCATTTCCAGTGGGTGAAACTCTCCTTGTTCCTCTCTTAGTCCAGCTCTGCTCCCTACTTGCAACTCAGAGGATCTGCATTCTTGGATTTTCTGACCTTCTGTGTCTACATGGTGTCTTTAGCTTCACATAGCTAAGGCCCACACTGCCTGGCCCCCTTGCTCTTTTGAAATCTGGGTGGAAGCCTTTCTGATCCCACAACTCTTGTATTCTGCATGCCCCTAAAATCATCCTCAACCAGATGATGCTAAAGTCTTCAGTCAGCTAGAACTGTAGCCAGGTTTCCTTCTGTCTTGACTGTAGGGATCAAGTGCCTATGAACCAAATCCTGAGTAACAACTTCCCAAGGCTGCCACCACTCTGGAACACTGTGCTCTGAGGCTTTCTTCTCAAAGCAAAGTCTTTCACTTTTTCATTTGGAGGCTTCAAAGGGTAGAGTCCTGCTAGCTTTTATGATGTCCTCAGGTCATCTTTTCTATTATTTTCTTCTGAAATACTTGGCTTTTCTTTGCTGGCCTTTTCAGCAACCAATTTCCCTTCTGTTCTATCTTCATAGGCCATAGTTTAACAAGAGCTTTGTTTCTGGCCAAACTAAAAACACTTTAAATCATTCTTCTGGCCTCTTCACTCTTGATTCTCAGCATTAATGTGGCCAAAAACTCCCAACAATACCCATGCTATGGCCTCAACTTTATATTTCCTTGAAGTTTGTTTTGCCAGAATAATTAATCCACTGCCCTTAATCTCAGTGTCAGGAAAAGCCTCTGGACACAAGCAAAATGTAGATAAACTTTCTGCCAACATGTAACACACGTTATGGAGTCCAAGAGCCAGTGAAGTCCTTCTTCCCAGCAGACACCTCATGAACCTGGTCTTTCCTAAAAGCACTTCTATTAGCATCCTGTCTTCTGTGTTGTGACCACACTCTCCAATCAAGTATACTTTAAGGCATTCCAGGGCTGTTAGTTTGGAAAGGTTATCTCCAAACCTTTCCAAACTCTTCCCACAAGCCCATCCCAGGGGTTCCTGAACTGTGTGGTCAGATACAGTCATAGCAATGACCTCACTTTTCTAATACTCAAATTCTATGTTAGTTACTTTTCTTGTTGCTAAGACAAAATCTCCAACACCCCAAATTAAAGAAGGAAATGTTTATTTTGGCTCACAGTTTATAGCAGTTTCACTTCATGGTTTGATGGCTCTAGGGCAGGGTGGCAACACACAGGAGACTTACAGAGGAGAAACAGATCATGGAAGGCAGAAGGCATCAAGCAAGTGATCTTCAAGCAAGCCTCCTTCTGTCCTTTATATTTTTAGGTGGGTAGCACACCCAGGGTGGGGTACTTTTAATCCTACCCAGAACTATGCCAGACCATCAGTAGACTAACTTACTAATCACACACCTTTTATCCTAGCATCACACACTTTAGATCCAGCCACCTCTGAAAAAGACCTATGACTGCAGGAGGTTTGGAGGGTGGGCATCCAGACATAAGCTATAACAGGCTTTAAACTGGACTAGACTAGACACTTGCTAGAGTCAGATGGATTTTCATCTAAAATCTAGTTGCAATGTTGATGTAATATACACATCAGAAAATATGAAAAAAAAGTGTATTACTTACCTAAATAAGGTCTCGGGAGTGTTCAGACCTTTCAAGAGGCCTAAAATGCCTGAGTGAGCTGGCAAAGGAGACTGACTTGGGTTCGTAGTTGGGTGAATGTAGGACCAGGTGAATTTGTCTACAGCTGTGTAGGGCTTATGTCACCCAAACCTCTCCCCCTGGGGCAGGGAAGAGAAGCGCTAGACTTTCCTATCAGCTTGTTCAGGTGTAGCACACAAGGGGAAAAGAGATGAGGTTTGAAGAGTATAAAACATCAAAGAAAGGAGCCAGGCTTCTCAATGCAATTCTTAATAATGCAAATGATGGACTATTATGGACTCTCAGTTCTCTTTTTAGACTCGATTTCTAGGTTAGTGCATGCCCTTATTCCTATTACTGCTTAAGTGAGTTTGCAAAGTTGACAAGATTCTGAAAGTATACTTTAGTTTTAAGAAAGATCCATTTAGGAGACAACAGTACTAAAAAGAGGAGGAGCTCATTCAGAGCTATGCAGAGAAATTCAGCTAAACACAGTAATTGAGAGAAAGGTGAAACTAAAATCAATCTGACATAAGATCAAGCAAAACATAGACAAACAACTTATTAAAATGGTCAGCCAGCCTAACTAGCTGTTGGTGGGTCATTAGATTGGAATGACTGCATGCTACACTCGGAATTTTAAAAGAGGAAGAGGAACAAAGAAAGAAGAAAAAAAAAGAAAGGATATACTAAAATAATGTGGCTAAATCAAGCCATATAGTATAGACTTGGGATATAAGGTCTCCTGCCTCTTCTGCCTTCCTGGACAACAAAGGTAAGGCAGGAGGCATCACAATCCCCAACTTGAAATTATATGACAAAGCTACTGTGATAAAATCAGCATGGTATTGGCAAAAACACACACCTGAGGACCAGTGTAACAGATGAAAAGATGCAGACACAATTACAAGCATACTCAGCCACCTTATCTTTGACAAAGGGCCAAACATGTTCACTGGAACAAAGACAGCCTCTTTAATAAATGGTGTTGGAAAAACTGGCTCTCTACATGGTGAAGCCTAAAACTAGATCCATGTCTTTCACACACTGAAGTCAAAATTTATCAAAGATCAAAATATTAAAACAGAAACAATAAATCTACTGGAAGAGAAAATCAGGTAAAAATCTTAAATACTATAATGTGGGTAGAGAGTTCATAAAATCCAAACTGCACTGGAAATACTTCAAAGAATCAACAATTGAAATCTCATTTTATTAAAATGATTTTGCATGGCAAAATAAATTATTGACAGGTGGAAAGAAAACCCACAGAATGGGAAAAATTTAGCCAATTTTCTCTCAAAGGACTTCTATCTAGAACATGTAAAGAACTGAAAAGAATCACCCCCACCCAATTCAAAGACCCAATCCAAAAATGAGCATCCAAGATGCATGCACACTTCTCAGATGAAGAAATACAAATGGCAAATAAATATAAGAAAAAATGGTCATCACTGGTCATTTGAAAGATGCAAATTAAAACAATCCTGAGGTTCCATCTTATCACAGAAAGAATGGCTATTATCAAGAAATCAACAAATAACAAATACAGGAAGAGCTGTATGGAAAAAGAAACACTTTGTCATTGTTGGTGGGAGTGTAGACTGGTACAACCAAGATAGAAAATCAGTGTGGAGATTCTTAAAAACAACCAGGATTAGAGGTCCCATTTCACCCAGCTATTCTAATTCTGGTATCTTCCCTGAAGAATCAAAAGCATTGTATCACAGCAAAATATGTATACTCATGTTTGTAATGGCACAATTTGCCATAGCTAACACTTGGAAACAACCCAAATGCCCATCAACCAAAGAACGGATAAAAAAAGATGTGGATTTTTTTATACAATAGGGTCATAAAGAAGGCTAAATTTGAGACTTTTATATGTAAGTAGATGCAACTTGAGAACTCATAAATGAAATAAATCAGACTCATATGTGTAAACATTGTATTGTTTCCATAGTGTGAAAAACTGAAAGAGTAAATAAAGTCTAAACTGTAAAATAGTTACTGTGAAATGGGAAGAAATTGTTTGAAAAGAAAAAGGAACTAGGATAGGTGAAGGGAAAGAACAGTAGGAAAAAGGGAAAAATGCAAGTCAGTTATACTGTTAGTATCTCTTTGATCATTAAAAAAGCAAGGTCTGTGCTAATATCAATTATAGGAACTTTTATGCCCTTGTACCCTGAGCAGCTACTTTAAAGATAACAATATGTAATGTATTAACTATTGTTATTCTCCTATTATTTTGTTATGAAATTTTAATTTTATCGTTTTTCCACACACAAAAAAGGGTCCATTCCATAGAAGACCAATGTCTTAGCCTCTGTCTGACCAAGGAAGGACAAGAATCTCCACATGCCTCAGTTATAAACCCTGACTGACTGGCTGTGAGATGGCCTCATGCTACCGCATCATCCGGTGATGGAGCCGTGGGCTTGTGGAGAGCTGGCCTGGGACACCAGGGCCAGTGGTGCCCACACATCATGAGCCAGTGCACACATCTTGATAAGCTCTCATGTCCTCCTCAAATAAATTAGTTCATTTAACATTTAACCAGCCATGTAAAGCATAGTGGAATTAGTCAAAGAAAGGGAACCTAAGTTAGGAGAAAAGAGACACTTTGGGAAAGAAACAAAATAATCTAAATATAAAACAAAATGTCTTTTCTCTCCTCCATAGAGTTTAAAGGGTATCTCTCCATAATTTAAGGCTCTGTACTTTTAGGTAAAATTGTAGTTTTATACAAGACTGTTTTGCAGCAGGGATCATACATTCTCTCTCCTGCCCACTGCTTGGTGTTAAGTAAGTTGCTTCAAATGTTGAATTTTTTTAGGAGAGTTTCCCTAACTCTGCATAAGCCTTGAAATTACCTGAAACTCATATTTAAAACAGAGATTGAGATTTACCCATAAGCAGCAGGGATGTCCACAGCTTTGCATCTTTAGCAAAGATCCCCAGAGAAATGTGATGCATAGCAGCTGATTTCCCCATGTGGTTCAGTGTCCATAATACCTTGGGCTGAAAAGTGTCCTGCCACTTATCCACCGAGGGAGACATGGGACACTTTGAGACTAATTTTGAGACTATGTGAACAGTCCACAGGAACTCTTCTGGTTCTATGTTGGACTTCATGTGAGGGAACATATTTTGTCGATTAATGCAGTTTATTTGGTTATTTGGTAAAGTGTCAGTGTTACTTAACAGCCTTTCCTCCTGAGGCCAATGGTACCCATACAACCAGTGGGGCAGAGTTCATTTTCAGAAATAGGTCTCGTTCATGAATTGCATTTATTCAACACGCAATCCCTGTTTTGACTGCAGAAGTGCTATGGCTTGTGTCTAATGTACCCAGTGAATTTTTTGGAAGTAAAGAGAAACAATTTTCTAATATGATGGTTTTAGCTATTTTTCTCATTGCTGAGACAAAATGCCCAGCATTCAAAGTTAAAAGAGAAAAGGTTTAGTTAGCTCAGTCTGTAGAGGTTTCAGTTCATAGTCAGCTGGCTCTCAGGCAGAGTGGCATGGCAGAAGGAAAAACAGTTCACGGTGAGCAGAAGGCAAGCAAGTTGCCAGCAAAGCAGCAAAGAACTTACATAGCAAAACAGCAAGCAACAAGCAACAACCAGGCACCCTCTTTCTGTCCCTTATACTGTATCTAGGTGAACCATGCTTAGGATGGGTAACACTCATACCCGGGGAAGACCTTCTCATTACCCACCCAAAAGGATTTCAAGCCAATTACTGGGCTGATTTAGTAACTACATGTCTCTGATCCCAGCACCATGTACTCTAGATCTGGCCACCTCTGAAAAAGTCCCACCTATGGCATTGTGAGGCTTTGGGGTACATCTAGACACAAGCCATAGCACTTCTGCAGTCAGCACAGGGACTGTGTGTTGAATAAATGCAATTCATGAATGAATTAACACATGAATACACACATATAATTATCTAAAGGAGTTCAACGTTACTATGAAAGAATCTAAAAATTAGTAGTTCTTTTTCAAAAAGAGTTTATGTGATTATTATTCCCAGTTATTGCCCAGCACCATAAAAATCTGAGCTCTGAAGCTGATGTATAATGAAAAGGCAGTAAAATCCTTTCAAGGTCCTCAGTTACAAGCACCTGCTAAAATTCTTAAACGAGACAGTGCTCTAAAAATGGGAGTAGTAAAATGTACCCTTATATATGATACAAAACACATGTGCGCCAAGCCAGGACACCGTGTCAGTGCGAACTTGTTGAGCCTTTTTCCTACACTTTTTATTCTTTTACCACATTGCCATATTTCCCAGTGCTGAGGAATTTTATTCTGCTTGTCTATCTATATGGCGTCTGTGTTTGTGCCAGACTTTTTTTCTTTATATAGTAGCTAACATACCCTGGTACATATATTGTACTTAATAAAGAGTATTTGAGCATGAAGATTTGATTAGCAGTAAATGATGGTCAAATACTTAATAGAAGAAGACATCTCCGGATGTAAATGTATGCTCATCTTAAATTGTTAACCAGAAATAGTTGGGGGGAGTGCTTAAGGAATGAACTACCATTTTTCTGGATTATGTTGGCAATAATTCTCTTCTCTATTAGCTCTTCAAAGGTGGATAGTTTCTGATTATGATATAACCTTAACTTGCCATCTGTTGTAAAATAGAGTATGAAGCTTAACCTTAGGATGTTCAGCTTCACAAGTTCGCCCACAATTATGAACTCTTACTGACTTCACAATTAGGTCTAGACAAGGTTAGCAGTCACCTGCCTGCCATTCTCTGGATGCGCTGCTCAGCCATGAACCTTGCATATTCTTGTAGGTAATCGTGATCCTTGCTCTGAAAAACAAACATTCCTATAACCACTCTGAAAGTGAAAATCCTATGCTAAATCAGGAATGCTCTAGACACAAAAGAGGCTCCTTCAAAGCCAGCTCTCTGCTTCCCAGAACTCTTCCCACCATGAGTTGGAGAAAGTAAGGAGTTAGAAAATTTGCAATATTAATTCTGCCTGTGGTAGAGCTGGGATTGGAAATCATGTCTTTCTAATCCAAAGTGCTTTCTTGTGTCCCATACAAACTGCTAGGGATGATGCTTCATAAATGAAGGTGGGAATTGCCGCTGCAGGGCAGTGAGGACCTGTGGCTTTATGAAGCAGTGTTCTTGTGACTGTGCTGCCATCTGACTCCTAACACTGCCAGGTAATCTACAAATCTTTCTGCCCTAGGCACCATCTGCAGTCGCTATCTATGATTTGCTGTGTTTTACTCAGTAGAATATCTGTTTGGTTACTGATAAGCAGGCAGCATCCTGCAGACACTAACTTACTTTCACACAGTTCTCAGTAATGACCAGAGGTTAATAATAACCCTGGGTGTTTGGCCCTGGTATAAGGCCTTTTCTAAGCAGATACGGTCGGTACTGCCACCGAGAGGCAGCCCAGAGGCCCCTGTTTGCCGTCCCTGGAGGCTCCTCTGTGCTAGACAAATAACAGCTCAAACACTGAGCCTCTGACTCGGAGGCTGCGACCCGCGCCACAGGCATCCTGCCCTCCATGGCCCGCCTGAGCAGGTGGCCGCCTTGGCGACAGGGCCTGCCCCAGCACAGCAGAGCCCCGGGGAGTGGGGAGCTGTGAATGTTCCACATCTTGCTAATCTTCCAGATTATTTTTTTCTTCAGTGAAAGCCTCCTGGGGGCAAATTTGCATAGTTACCAACAACCCTGATCCTGGAAAATATGTTTTTTCATGATGAAAAATATCCTTTGCCACTTAAACTTGCCTTTTCCGCACATGCTAAATGCGATTTGATTTAATGAGAACACGTGTGACCAATCACAGTTGCGTTTGACAATTACAATAGGAATCCTTCTCGGAGGAGGGCTGTCCATGTGAAACACACTTCGGGGAGGCGCGGCCGCATCCCCCAGTGGCATCGTGGCTTCCACCCAGGCCGAGGTGGCTTCGGAGAGCAGTGCGGTGGCAGCGGCCACCAGGGCACGGAGCCTGCCCTGGAACAGTTAGGGGGCTGCGCGACGGCTTTGCCTGTCTTCCGCTCTCAGGATTTCAGGAGGAGGAGCCTGCTACGCCCTACACCAATGTATGAAGAATTAGATTGGGCTTATTTAGGTAGAAATTCTGGAGTGAGAGCAGTATTTTTAAAAGTAGTGGCAAATCACTCTGAAATTCTATGTCAAAGTAAATGTAAGGGTGGAAAGGGAGGCTCAAAGCGGGCAAGAAACAAAGCATCATTTATCACTCTTTCCTGCACCACCCTCCCTGTACCCACTTTGCTCCTTCCCGCCGGAGACTCACTCATTTTTACTGGTTTCGATGAATCCATGTCTGCAGTGCGTCACCCGTGCTCTTTGTGTGGAGCATGGTCATGGTCATGCCACAGCTCCGTTGCTCTCTCACTCCTTGTCCTTCCTCGCGCCTCACTCCTTCCAATTCTTGCCCTTCCCATTTGTAAAACTCTACCTCCAATCTTTTTCAATGCTTTTTTCATTCCCCTCTTTCTCGGCCCTGACATATCACTTGGTTTCTCTCATGAAAAACTAAAATAAAGAGAAAAACATACTAGGAAGAAGGGAGATCTTCAATTGCGAAGGGGAAACAGAGATTCATTTATTGCTTCAATCTGTAAACTCTCACGGCACCTTTAGTCTTTGTTGCTACTGCTCTCACAAAATACCACACACTGGGTAATTTATAAAGAACAGAAATTTTATTGTCTCCCAGTTTCAAAGGATGCTATAATACCAGGTATCAATCAAAAGGTGCTGTGCAACAAAGAGAATCCAGCGCATTTTAGGGAGGAGGAAGCTGAAACAGCGTCACAAGACTGGTCAAAATCCTACTGCTCCTCTGCTGTGGCCCAGAGCTCAGGACTTCAGAGTTCATGTTTCTGATTCAGTATCATAATACTTGATTATGAAATGAACCAATGTTAATAAAAAGATAAGTATAAGCCGCAAAAACAGAGAAGGAATTCTCTCCACTAAGAGGAAAAGTTGTATTTATGCACCCACCATGCATTGAAATGCAGACATGGCAATAATTCCTGAGGCTGAAGACACAGCATAAACAAAAGAGGATGAAAGCCAAGCTTTGGCTCTCAGGAAGCAGAATAAATGCTCTCGGCAGCCAGGAAGAAAGACGTGGCGGCAGAGTGAGGAAGGGAAAATAAGCAGTAGGACGCGCGATCTTGCAGACTCTCAGCAATCCCGAAGTCTCGAAGTCTCTTTGTACCTATATTGATGTGAAAATGACTGCAGGTCTCAGCTCAGCCCTTTCTATTTGTCTTGTCACAAGGGGAATGCAACAAAGAATGGCCGTGTTTGCAGAAGAAGCAGATGTGGGGCCAAACAGGTGCTACTCTTTGCAGGATACATGAGTTCTGTGAATGAAAGCCTATGTATTTAATTTGGTAATAGATATTGTTGACTATGAATAAGTTAGAATCGAGACTATGAAGTATCCTTGCTGTTTTGGGCAGAGGGCAGTATGTGAGAAGGAAAAGACAAGACTGATTGATTTGCAGAACTCTCTTGGTTTTTATGAATTCATAGTTGTAGTTCTCATGCAGTTGGTTTTGGTTTGTTTGTGATTGAGCTGATAATTACAGGAGACGAGACATAAATACTGGGAGAAGATGTTGATGATATGGTTTTAATATCCTTTTTTGGAGGGTAGACTGTTTAAAGGCCTTGGTTTTTTCCAGCTTGGATTGGATTGCTATTTTTCTTTGATATTTAAGATCAAATAAACCAGAACATATTGAGGTTGAACTACCTTGGCCTAGCTAAGTGTCCTACATGGGCCATAAAGCAGGAGTGCATTCTAATTGTTGCAGGTGGTTTTGCATTGTGGGGGTGGATGGTCTGACTGTCAGTTTACTATAAGTAGGTTATTCCTGGTGCAGGAATACAGGCTGGACCAAATCTTTGGGCTTGAGAAAGCTACTCCTCTCCTTGGTCTTTGCAGTGGTTGAGTTTCAAAGCCATGGTGCTCAAAATACTCCAGATGAGGAAAGTGAAATGATGTCTAAAAAGTGGAAACAATTCAGAGACTAGGAAAAAAGTGACTTTGTGGCTTTTCCAGAATATTTCCTTTTCATCATCCTTGCAGGCTATTTAAGTCATTTAAAATCTCGCACTCTAGCCTTAAGATAGTGTAGGGAATTGAGGAATGTCCTTCATGCACGCATGGGATGGTGGAGTCAGGTAGAGGCATGCAATTTCCTCCAGTGTAGACAGAGCGACGACAACAGAAATGGACACTCCGAAGGATGAGCATGTCCAGCAGGGCACATGTCTGCACTCAAGGAGTCAGTGACAGCAGAAATAAAGGACATGAGCCACAGACCATGGGGATGGATTTTGAACATCAAGAAAGTGATGATGGTAATTATCAGGGAAAGAGCTGGTGGAAATTGTGCAAGTGGCAGTTCTGAGGGATTATAAATGGTCCAGTTGGAGTCATATCCATGAAGTTTGTGCTCTGTCTGGCAATTATCTTTACAAGATGATCCAGGAACCAAGCAAGTATTCTAAATTCACTGCCAAACATTGTCATCTGTCATCCTTACAAGCCAGGACTGGTAAGAAAACTGCTAACAAACACGTATGACGTTTCTTGTGAGCCACATGCAATGATAGCACTTTACAATCCTTATGATAACATTGTGAGTTTCATATTACAAGCCAGTTTTGGAGGACCAGGAATCTGGGACTTTAAAAGATTAAATAAATTTCCTGAGATCAACAGCTAGTAAGTAGTGGAACTGGGACTCAAGCAGAGATGTGGTACCTTGTTCCAGGGCCTGAGCTCTGGCCCACAGTAGTGGGCCATCCACTAAGGATCGAAAACGAATGCTGGTAAAGTGGGCGAGTTAAGGCCCAGGAAGAAAGAAGGGGGTGCAATTAGCCCCTCAGGGCCTACTGCTCTGTTTCTTTAACACACACAAAAACAGAACATAATAAATTTATTTTCTCTTCGAATTCTTATTCCTTGAATTTTTCTAAGTAACATATGTGAATTTTATATAAAAATTTCAAAAATTACAGTTAGGATAAAGGAACTAATAGAATATACTTTCATAGTTTTATAGCATATCAACTAATTTTTTAGAGAAAAGAAACAAAATAAAGGATGTCAGTTGTAGGATATGCACTCATTTCAGAAATACTAAAATGAGAAAAGCAAGTATCAAAGAATATGAGAAAGATGATACAGTAAGTACTTCCTACAGTCCCGATTCTCCAACGTTATGAAATATTTATAATGTGCCCTAGAGAAGTGGATGAGTTGCTCCTGATTACAAGACTGGTTAGCGAAAATAACAGGACTTAAATTCATACCTGCCTGAGTGCTCACTCAATATTCAAGGGGGTAGAAAACCTCTTTTCCTAATTTTTTTCCCAAAGACAAGACCCTGTGGCTCCGCATTTGAAAGGGTGCTTTGAGATGCGGATTTCATGAAGTTCGCTCCGCTCCTGAAAGCAGTATGGGTGAGAATTCTGTAATCCCCGTTAGACATTCTGGATGCATCAGGGAAAGTGATCATGGCTTCTGCAGTTTACCGGGTGCCCGGCGCTGTCAGGAGCTTCCTTCAGAGCCAAGTTACTTACGTGATTTCCCACCAGTTTACTTTGGAACCTAACAATGAGGTTTTTTAAGGCATTATATATGAATGGTTATTATTATTTCTTACCTAGGAAAGATATAAATATATTTAATGTGCCAGCTTCTCTCCAAGTACAATATTCTTCCTGGTTCATGCACATTTGGCAACTACAGAAAGTGTTTTGTACAAATTAATTTTATTGAACTTGATATTTATTATTCTTAAGGTTATAGGAGTTAAGCGTAACTTTCTAAATTTCCCGCTTTTAGCTAAGGAAAAGCTTAATTACAGGCATACTTATTTCACTGAGTAACAGAATTCTGGAAAACTTAATAGCCATAGAAAGTGATTTCTGGAAAATGACTATATTATCATAAATGTCTGCAAGTACATAGATGTATAAATGTACCTACCTGTATACATTAACTTCAGGGAACCATGAGCACTTTAAAAAGGTAATGGATATAAAATGCCCCCTTTGTACAATCTACAAATTATCACAGGCATAAGCACTCACATGTGTATTCATGCATACACACATTCCTCTCTCCAAAAATAGCCCTGAAAAACAAAATAAAAATGGAACTTTTATTTAGATTGATTTTCACTAGCTTGAGACAATATTTAATTGAATAACTTCTTTTTGAAAAATAAAAAATTATATGGAAAATTTCTATGGTGTACAAAGCAATGGTTACTTTCTGCCTTCTCCAAGCAAGGCGCCCACATTCTTAATATTTATTCTGTCAGTGCCACTCAGCCACATGCATTTGTACAGCATCTACTGTGTGTTTGGCACTCTTTCAGGTCCTAGAGAAACCCTGTGTGTGTGTGTCTACAAACACACATGTAGGGATGGCCTGGGACCAGGGATGACAAGAGGGAAAACAGAACAAAGGCATGAACTTGTCATTAGAAACTGACTGAAACAAACATTGTTGTTTCAAGCAATTCTGCATAACTGTTAAGTACATGAGGCACTGGGCTTTTCTGGGCACTATTGGCAATGTATTCTCTCCTTAATCTCAGTTTTTGAGTCTAGCCAGTTATTTCCATTTGATTCCCATATATAAATTCAAGCCCATAGTCAAGAGTATGCAAAGTATTCATTTTAAAGTCCACTCTGCAGCTTCAAAGCCAACACCAGGTTGAGAATATTATTTCAAACATAAATATACATGTTCAGATCTTTCAGCTTTTTACCACCGCTTGTAGGCTGCATACAAAAATGCAGCACAGGTGAATTAAAGACACCTGACCAAGTGTGACTCACTGTCCTTTACTTAGCAGTCACTTCTCTTTGAGTTCAGAGTGGTCTGCTTTTCAAAATCCTCTAGCAGTTAAGGAATACTACGAAGCTGGGCCCTGCCGGTAACAGAGTACTTAGATATTCAGCGAAACACAACAGCAAACTGGCTGTCAAGTGTGGCAACCCTTTGAAAAGGGGCGGCCTCTTCTTTGAACTCTGAATGGAAACATTATTTGTCCTCCACTAGAGCCATCATCACTTTTTCACCACAAGGAAGGTCACACCATCTTTCACAAAAGATTTGCCTGCTTGTAATTACTGCCCGCAGCGCACAGATAAATGCAATCTTTTAAAATGCTAACTGTGTTATACTTATACCCAAGGGACGCTTGGGTACAACTGTAACTCAGCCTCACCAGTTTGTCTTAAGGAGACCTTACAGTGCTGATTGAAAACAGCTGAACTAAATCAACAGTTACCTTGAGCCAGGGGCCTTTGGAGAGCAATTAGAGTCAGGGCTTGGGTTTTGAACCCAATACGCTCTGTCAGTCTCAATGATTTGTGTTTGTTGTACTCAATCTCATTTCCTGCATGAAATATGAGGCTGTATAAAGAGGAAAAATTCCCAAGTTTAAGAAATATTTGACCTCGGTGCATTTGTGAGCGTAGAAGTACACATGTCTCAATGACCATTTGGGTTTGTAGTACAGAGTTCTATTGATGTTGGCAGCCCGAGCATCCCAGGCTCAAAGCCACATGAATGGTTTCGCATTTCAGCCAAAAAATGTTTTCCACATGCTTTAGTGTGGGCCAATTTACACAGCAGATCTCTGTGGATCCTGCGGCCAAGTGCTACGTAGAGGGCTGCCTTCCCCGGATCAGGGAAACCACAACAGACACACGGTAATGCAATCTAATTATCTGGGTGAATATTTTTCCAGATGTATCCAATGTCTAAAAATACTGCAATAAAAAAGGTATTATTTGACTCCCTCGATTGAAACAGTGGCATAAAGAACCTGTTTGTCTGGAGGGAAAGTTATGCCATTGTACTTCTGTGACTGCATTTAAATCAGTCAAACAAAACAGTACCACAGGGTGAACTCCAGCGCTGTCCAGTGAGTCTTCCAAGTCAAGACCCCAGCAGAGGAGCTCATTCTATTTCTCACTTATAAGTTAATTCCTCTCGTTTGTGGTTTCCTAATTTGACTGAGGCTGATGGGTGTAATTCATGGCAAAGCAATTTCATGCCTTTCCCAGGACGGGACAGCAGGCCATTTCCTGCCTGTCAGAGGAAGAAATCTTTTGATTAATAACTTGAGGCTTTTGCCGTGTCCCCATAGAGAACGTGTTGAAGGTCTTAATGTTTCCCCCTTTGTTTTCCTGCAGTAGAATTTATTTTTGTATGGCAAGTCCCATACTTCAGCCCAGTTTCCTTTGTGTCACTTGGAGCTCAGTGAGTCCAGCAGATACATGATGTTATGCCAGGTTATTGTTCAAACCCTTGGCAGTGAGTGCCCCTCACATGTCCAGCTGCCCGGGAGAAAACAGTGCATTCCATTTGCTGCAGTAAATTGAGAGGTCAGTTTTACCAGCCAGGATCTTCACGTATACTTTTAACAGCGACTGGGAGTGAACAGCTATCCTGAACACCTAACCTAATGCTTAGGTGAGGCTGGGCCTCACACACACACACACACACACACACACACTCACACACACATTCACGGGCACACACTTTTCTAGGAGACAGAAAGCTAATCAATGCTTTTGTCAACCTATGTCTCTGTCCCCCCTCCAACCCTCTTCTAGCAGCCAGGGCTGGGAGCAGAGGGGACCCCTGTGCATTACACCTTTCAGGCAGTAATAAATCAGAGGCCAGACATTGCCTTTGAGCCTTTAAAGGCTCTCAGTCATAGCCACAAAACCACTGCTCCAACTCACTTAATTCTCAAATAGCACCATGAAAGCAAACAGAGTCCCAGCACAAAAATACCTTGAAATAGTTACCTCCCCAAATTTGTGGTTAGACCAAAGAAAGGAAAGCTGAGTATCTGGAACTTGACATGAGCTAGTGATGAGCAAGTAAATCCCTTGGGCTGGTTCAACCCATTCTCCTTAACTGAGCCGTTCTGCTGCAATGAGGCTTTTCACTGATTGATTTGACTCTTGCTCCTTACCAAATCTTGGAACCATACCCTCATTCAGTCCACTGTTGTTTCTTCCCCCAGCTGGGGTCTGGTTTCCAAATATGTTCATAGTTCTCTAAAAGATGTCCTTAGGGAATGAGGTCACTTGGGTTTTTCAATTAGAAAAAGTAAACAGTTCCATTTCTTTGGCAAACCTTGTTTTTCTTTTTTCCATTTACGACCCCTCCTGATAGCAAAGGATGATTATCCTGTTTCCCATGAATCATCAACATGTTCTTTGGAAATTGGGGGCACACAATAGATGCACTGAAATGCAAGCCACTCTGGCAAATATAAAATACTTTATTTAATAGTAGCTTGCAGTCCAAAAGTGTATTTGTAATCTAACCATTTGGAATTTGTGCTATCTTGTGGGAAGGAAGTTACAAAGGCTATAGAAAAGTTCCCCACAAGGCCTTTTCTTCCTCCCACCTCCTGTGCTGGGGTTGAGGCAAGGGCTTTCGCAAGCGCACCACTGAGCCACACAGCCAGGCCCTACAGAGTCTCCCCACAGTGTAAGGTAGAATGTATTTAAAATGCTGTATTAGGATTAATAGTCTAAGAAGCAATTTTATTTCAGATTTACATGGGAATCCGGGGGATACAAGTCCCCAGAGTAAAGGAATAGAAGAAAGCAACAGTTTCCTCCAGCATTGCTGGTAGGGTTGTCTCAAAGCACCCTGTGGGAGAGGCTGTTGCTTCGCCTCCTTCTTCCAAAGCATGAGATTATAAATACAATTTGGGACAATGTACTTTTAAATAAAATATCTTATAGTTAGCAAAGTGACTTGCATTTCGGTGCATCTCTTGTCTGCCCCCAATTTCCAGAGAAACTGTCGAATACTGTTTCTCTCGCTTTCTCATAGCCATGTTTTCAGATCTCAGAGGTTCGTGTCTCTACAGTTTCTCACTGTAGACTCTTCCTCTCCTGCTGGCGCAGGCCGAGGCCCAGTCCCACACAGCCCTTCACCTGCCTTAATCCAGCCACCTTGGTGTTACCAGTGGAGTTGCCTGGGATCTGAATTTGAATACTGAACAGTGAGTAAACTCTTAACTATATCAGGCTATTTGCATTTTAAAATACCATATAAATTAACCCCAAAGAATCTTCACTTGGTTCATTTTACGCAAAGAAATGAAGTTGAAAAAAATTTTAAAATTTTGGGGAAACAAGATTTGGAGGTTAGGTCCCAACTCACAGTCAGGCCTGCTAAACTTGTGGCTTTGCTCTTAAAGTGAGTGTTGCTTTTCCCCCAGGATTCTCCCCTCACAGCTTGCACTGTGGAAGGTAGGTCCCAGAACTGAGCACCTGAGGCTGGCACTGGGCCTGCCTCGCTCTACTTCCTGCATCTGACAGTGTGAATCGCACATGGTGATTTCAAGCCCAAAATTGTCTTCAGCACAAAATAACGTGCAACTCTGAGACCTAAGTTTAGGTTTTAGAAAATGGTACCCATGACCTTCATAATTGTGCTCGACAAATAGAACAACACTATTTTTTTTAACAATACCATATTTTTAAAAAAGTTTATCACAGAACAAGACCAAAAAAATGAGATATTTTGATCTAAATCAGTAGGAGTTAGATTTTCATGGGTCCTAAAATTGACCATTTTGGTTTTGAAAAAATTTGATTTTGGTTGTGAAAATCACAGCACGACATGCAATAGCATTTCTTAGAGTGTGATTCATAAATCACTTGTGTCCTCTGGTGGATTTTTAGCAAACAGCATAGAAATTTCAAAGGAAAAAGAAATCAAAAACCTCTGTTCCCATGTGGTAGGCACATTTAAGATACAAGATCAAATATAAACATTGCTAGATTCTGCTCTGTTCTTCTTAGTGATTAACATCCTAAACACAGCCCTTGGATTTGGAGGAGGTTGCTCCCACTCAATTGTATGCAGTGGAGTTAAATTAACTTATTTTCTCATTATTATTGTTATTGTTCGCATTTGTTATATTTGTGTTAGTCTTTCTTATGATTGGGTTTATTATTAAATTAAAATTTTATAAAAGGGGAAATCTCAGGAAAAGTAGTTTATGAAGACATTAAGATACTTATAAAAGTGTTGACAGAAATATGTCACCATCATAATCATCTTTAGTGACTAGTTTTCATGCTAAATATAGAATATGGCTATGTATGTGCTGAGACAAAGGGAAAGCAGCTAGAAGCAACAAAAAATAGAAAATAAGAAATTCAAAAATAAACAGAGGAAAATTTTATTTAACAAGCCTAGCAATCACTTTTACCCTACTCTGAAATGAACTGCTTTGCATAAAACTTAGTTAAATAGCGTTATGAAGCCATCAAAGCTTTGCATGCTTGTATGATGCACTTCTCAAGCTTAAAAATGACTTTTTCCTATCAGAATATTTTCCAGTATTAAATCATTGAATTTCATTGCTAAAATGGGAATGTCAAAACTACAAAGAAAAAAATATATATTTACATATACACAAGAGAGCTAACATAATTATACTACTAATTTCTTATAGTTCATTGAAAAGATCAGTTGGTGCTTATATTGGTTAATTTTGTATGCCTATATTTCCTAATCTGAGCAACTACTTTGAAAAAACTATGCAATATAACCATTGCTAATTTCTCATTATATTGTTTTGAAATACTGTATCATTGTTTTTATTTTTGTTTACTTTTCTCTCTTTAAAAAAAATCTACAGGAGTGTATTTCAGAAGTCGTATGCTGCATAGCAAAAACAAGCATGGACATAAGTCACAATTTTCCTAGGTAACCAGTAAACTAGCTTCAACATTAATAACAAAATGAGAGCATAGTATGTATTGATCAAGCTTCCCTACCATACAACAGTGGTACATCATGGAACATAGACGTGGCATGTACTACACATGTTCTTGGGGCTATTTTGCTTATTGACAAAACCACTGGCACATAAGGTACAAATCACATCTTGGTTACTCTGTGGACAGTACCTTGAGAAATGCTTAATGATTTTTTCTATTAGTCATTTAAAATTCATACTAGTGGAAAACTCCAGTGAGTCAGTAGTGTTTTTCTGAAGCATGATGTGAACTGAGTATTGGCACTGCTACTGACAGTGTGTTAGGCTGGGGGACAACAAGAGTTCATGACAGACCGCCAGTGTTCACAACTGGTTATTAGCAAAAAATGACTGATGAGGAACACTATGCCTCATGCTCTTGAGCTATGATATTGGAGAACATAGAGAAATCTGAAGATAAAATCAGATGGTGGTAAACATCTCCGGGAAATTAGATTCTTTTCCACACTGAAGTGCAGCTTTAAAATGAAATTTTCACAACTTTTTAAATGGTGAACTGTAATACAGAAAGAGAAAAATGCCCATGGCACATAAATGTACAATATAGTACTCTTCAGAAAGTGAACAATCTTTCAACCACCACTAAGAAACAGAATCTCCTCTATATTACAAAGCACCCCTGCCCCTGGATATCTATCACAGTCACATTTATTTTTCAGTAAAACACTATCTTGATATATATGGTATTTTCTTCTGCTTTTATGTGTGACCCTAAATAAAATAGTGAGTATTTACTGGTTTTAGACTTCATAAAGATTCATAACCCAAACTATAATAAGCAGTATGTTCATAAGATTGCTTTCTAGGAATTGAACCCAAAACCTGATATATGCTAGGCAAGCATTCTATCACTGAGCCAACAAGACAAAAAAAAAAATAGTTATGGCCCCTATTTGTAATATTTAATTAGGTTTTTAGCTTCAATTAATTCATTTTTACTGTAGTACAAAATTTCATTATATCAACAAAAAAAACTTTTCTATTCATTGTGATTTCCTAATAGCTGTTAGAGTTTTCAGCTATTGACAAAATTACTGCTGTGAACAATCTTTTATGTTGGCTAACGTACATGTGAATGTATTTCTATAGGTATGTATTCAGGAATGGAATTTTTTGGTTATATTGTTTTGTCACAAATAACAAGTAAGGATTCTTTTCTAAAGTAGTTGAAAGGGGAAAAGGATTTAGCTCAGAAGCACAAGCACTTGCCTGGCAAGTGCAAGGTCCAAAAAAAAAAAAATTTAAAAGATAACAAGCATTGGTGACAATGTATATGAAACGGAATACTTGTTCTCTGTTCATACGATGCAAGTTAGTGCCCCAACTCCAGCCCGGCTTTCACTCATGCCAGCTCTAGCTGGGGATTTCTTCCACCATCTCTTCACCAACACTTGGTATTTCTGCTGGCCCACAACAGTGGTGTCTGGGGGACATCCCACTTTTAATCTGCATTTTGAGGTGGAAACTTCTTACATGAATACTTGAAATGATAAAGGAAATTAGAAAGTTGTCATAATACATATTGTAATATCAAAAGCCCTTTTCCATTATTTGAAGTGGTTTACAATAGTGATGCAATTATCAATACATTATCTGATAGCTTGAAACTATTACTTCAAAGCTGAAGTGTGATCATTGTACTTTTAATGTCAAATCTATCTATCTATCTATCTATCTATCTATCTATCTATTTTTCCTTTCTTTTTTTGAGACAAGGTTGCACTATGTAGTTCAGGCTGGACTTGAACTCACTTTGCAGTGCAGGCTAATCTCAAATTCACAACAATTCTTCTGCCTTAGCCTCCCAACTGCTGGAAATACAGGCCTGTGCCACCAACCTGGCACTTAATGTCAATTATAACATATTAATATTTATCCAAGAACTAATCTGTAGTAGATACTGTGTATCTATTTTGACACTTTCTCAACATTTTTTCATTGTCAGAGAAATAAATTGATACTTTAATATTATTTCAAAATTACACTCAAGTAATCAACAAAACATGAAAAAAAATGATAATAATCTATTTATATATCTTACAGTTTGGGACTTGGAAACCCTCAGTAGCTTCACTGGTCAGGAACAGCCGAGCACTGTATTTGGGAGCCCCTCCCTGAGAGCTCAGATCAAGGACCGCGCAATGCACCTCCTCTGGCAGAGGCCCCAAGTGTGTCCGACCATTCTCACTGGTGTATTACAAAAGTGTATTTGAGCCTGTATAATATAAATAAAAAGAAAACTGGATACAGAACTTACAGTTTAAGTTAAAATAATAATTTTTATCTTTGTGGGGAGTGCCAAACAAAATTATTCCAATCTTTGGTAAATAACAGTAATATCCATAATTTTTATATTTGACATCATATTTTATATTTTGAATTACAAATTTTTTGTTATCATGATATTCTTTAAAAATCATAATCAAATTATCCCAGAGAATAATTTAGTGGTCTACAGATCAGAATAATTTATAAATGCAGTAGAAAGCACCTGTAGCTAAGCTGCAAACACGGATGGTGGTGTTGACTGCACAGTACAGCTCACTGACATCTAAGAAAATCATCAATATTTCTAAATTTCTCTGTGTTCATTTGCAAAATAGGTCTTGTTACAACTATCCTCATTTCCTCATCTTTTGCCTGGATGAGTCAATATGAAAAATATTTCAAATACTACTCTGTTTCTAGTTATGATGAAGTTATGATGAAGTAACTAGTACTAGACTAAATGATCTATAAGAACTAGTTATGATGAAGTAACTAGTACTAGACTAAATGATCTATAAGAACTGTGAAAGTTAGATACAATGGAAAAGCATTAACTAAAGCAAAGTGAAAAACATACTGTTTCTGAAAGACCAACTTAGACACAAGAGTCTAGAGAAAGGAGCTATAGAAAAGTGAGACCTGCAGAAAAAAGAACTACGGGAAAATGAGATCTATATTTTATAGAATTTTCTCTAAAGCATTTTGTGACCACTGATCAGTACTTGAGCAGAGCAGAAGTCTGAGAAAATAAATATTAAGCAACTACTAAGAAGCCAAGCAGAGATTACCACAGCTTCAGGATTTGGGTAAGGCCAAATAAACACTCATGGATGTTAGTGCAGAGCCCCAGTCTGCTCCATAGGATTCATAATGAACAAGAGGGAGATTACTTCTTACTAGATTAGAGAGATGCCTGAGAGATAACCTAAACCTTCTCTGGAGGAGCTACTAATACCCAATTGTGGAGGACCAGCTGGATGACTCTCCTTGAATACAAAGCAATTACCTCCACTTTGGCTAAACCAGCTCTATCTCCATGTACTGATGTGTGCAGAGCTGGCTACACTAGCTTCTTTCCCCTTCAACTGGCTCTAAGCAATGTAATAGGCCTGGCTGGGGTGCTGATGCATAACCTTTGAAGCCAGGCAGCAGTCACTGTTTCCCGGCCCAGTGTCTCCTTAAATGTGGTCGAGCTGGGAGGGATGTCAGAACCCCTGCTCTAGGCTGTCACCTGGGTTCTAGCCTTCAGATAAGAGGCTATGACTTCCTAGGGCAGAAAAAGTTACACATCAGAATTGAAGCCCCCAAAACATTAAATCCTACCTCAAGTGTGTTATGCAGGTTGATCTTCCTGCACATCCTTCTCTCTGCATATTGTAGAAGTGCTTTCAGGCCTCCTACCTAGCCAAGCTCACAGCACTCACCTGATTTCCGCCATTCTTAGTCTCTCACCCTCTAGCCACTCCCTTCTTCATGAATTAATAAATCCGGGTTAGACCCTGGGTGGAGGCCTTTGTTCTAATGAACCTCCATCCTGGATGGACTCAGGACTCCTTGACCCCCATAATTATAAATATGTGTTAGTGATTTTATTCTCACTGTGGGTTGCACTGGAAATGCTAGATTGGCATTAACTCACTAGAATTCCAATAACTTTTCCATGGAATTGCAAATATAAACTTCCTGGACCAACACTAGGATGGGAAAGGGATCACTATAACAGATAATTTTCCTTTCAATTATTGAGAATGTATTAAAAATTATCAGGCATATTAGGAAAAATAAGTATATATACAAAACTCAAAAGAAAATAGAAAAAGATCCACAAATGAGATAGTTGTTGGAGTTAATACCTATGAAATATGAACTAATTATTATTAATGTGTTGAAGACAAATGAAGAGAAGTTGACAGCAAAGTAAGAAATTATTTAAAAAAGAAATCTTTATACCTAATGTATTTAACAACAGATTAGATAAATATAAGTATTATTAGTGAGAGGATAGATTATTAAAAATTATCTAGATTGAAGAAGTTAGAAAAGAGAGCTTTAAAATCATAAAAGGTATAAAGGATACAGTAACAGTTTGAATTTCGGCATACTTAGACTCTAGAAAGAGAATTGAAACAGAAAAGGAGAGAACATTCTTTGAATAGATCATAGCCTAGAATTATCAAAAACTGTTGAAAAGTCCGCTGATTTAAGAACATCCATGAAGTGAAAGCAGAGCAAAATCAAAGAACGTCACATCTAGACACATCAAGGTAAAACTGTGAAAGCCAAAAAAGGAAATTAAATCCCAGAATTATTTGTAGAAAAGAAAAGACATTATCTTTAAAGGAAAATCATTAAAGTAATAGTTCACCTGTTAGTAGTGTGATATCTTTCATAAGTGTTCCTAAGGGGAGAGGAGGAGACACACGCACACACACACACACACACGCACACACTCACGCACACACACATGCATACCCTAGTGGCTGCCTCATATGCCCCTGTGAGACCAGGAGACAGTGACTCCCAGGTCCTAGCCACGCCTGCAGCTCGGTCCTCCTCAGCATAGGACCACAGAGGTGACACCTAAAACTCAGACATGACTGCGGGCCAGACCAGCACCCAGCAGAGTTCCACTCCGGGACTGAAGGTCACTGTGCTGCAGAGCCTGGGGAGAGACAGCCACAGAGATGGGGCTGGAGAGGGGAGAGCTGGGCAGTTCCCGGGAGCCTCTGAGAAGCCCCAGCTTCTGTGGTGGAGCCAGGTCTCCTGGGCATGCCGGTTAGAGGAGGTGGTTCTCGGGGTTTGTCAGTATTCCGTTTACACGTGAAGCTATTGTTATCACTGATATTATTACTGTGGCAATGTGACATTGTTATTACTGTCAGTTGGTCTTCTCTGGGTGCCAATATGTGGATTGTCTAGGGGTCATAAGTGATTCTGTGGCCCATTCCTGAATATCCAGGCATTGGCCCAAAGAAGCTGCAAACTCCTGCATAGAAAACAAACAAAAATAGGAAAATGAAAATGTGAAGTAACAAAATATCTCCAAAACTACCAATTCTCCCAAAGATGAGCCAGGGAGCATCAGGGGGGAGGAAGTCCTGAGCCACACAGGAGAAATGTCTGCAGAATATCAGGGAGGTAGTGAAATGGTTTAAACGGCATTCAGTGAATTCAAAGACGCTGTAACTAGTGACCCGAATGAGACGAACGATCCGTGAGTCTGGACCAGACACTAGTTACAGCTAAAGAAAGAGAGAAAAAAACATGAACGCACAGCACAGAAAAGAATGGCAGTCCATAAAACAGCTCCACATTGAAACCTAGGAGGTTAAAAACCCACAGAGAGTTTGGGCAGCAGAAGGACTGGGGTGAGGACAGAGTCAGGTCTGGAAGACAGGGCGGGGTCAGCGATCAGATAATGGGAGATGCCTTAAAGAAGGGGAGAAAGAACGTGGGAAATGGGTCCAACAGATGCGCGGTGCCTCAGGAAGACTAATGTAAGAGAAATGAAAAGCAATGAGAAGTCAGAAGACGCCACAATGGGCATAAAAAAAGTTTATAGAAGTAATAACAGAAAAGTTTCCGGAGGTGGAAAATAGAACTTAAGACACAGATGACTGAGGCAGTGTAGTGGAGGAGTGCGGGGAGCAGGAGCTACAGGGTGCAGCCCAACCACCCTACAGACTTTTTCAAGGACAGCACTGACCACAAAGACACGTGGGACTTTCCTGAGAACTGCAGTGACACAGAGACCGATGGCATTCCCAGGATTCACAGTTCCACCCTAAGGTACCCCTCTGCCTCCCTTCACAGCTGGTCTGGCCCATCTCCCATCGCCTACCCACCCCCTGTGGTTTTCACGGTTTTCAGACCCCCTTGGGGTCGCTCTCCTTCCGCGAGATGACCCCTCCCTTGTGCCAAATAAACTTCTTGGTGGCAGAGTGTCTCCATCGTCCTTGCGTAGGTCACAGTCTCCCTGATTTTTCATATAGAACCCTGAAAAGCCATGATCAGAAAAAGAAAATGATCCACACCACGACATAATTAAATCCCAAAAATACAGCACAGAAACAGATTCTTAAAAGCTGATAGAGAAGCACAATAATCACCTATAAAGGAAAACTCATCAGAATTACAGCAGACTTCTCAATACAAACCATAAAGGCAAGGAGAGCTCAGAATAAAATGTTTCAAGCCCTAAAAGAAAACAATTCCCAACACAGATGGACATAACATCAAAATTATCTCTCAAACTTGATGGAAAAATAAGATATTTCCACAATAAATAGCATCTAATGGAATCCCTAGTCAGCAAACCAACACTCTAAAAAATGTTCAAGTATAGCCTGGAAAGAGACACACTAACTGCTAAAGAGGGCCAACAGAATGAATGCATTGGACCCAGCTAGCAGCTAAGTAGAAGGGAAAGAAAGCAGAGCAACAACAGGTAACCAGTACAGCGGCAGGAATAAGTCAGTACTTCGGTTATAACTATCAACGTGAATGGTCTCAATTCGGTAACCAGAAAACACAGATTAACAGAGTAGGCCAAGAAACAAAATCCAGTGGTATGCAGTATACAAGAAACATACCTAACACAGGAGAAAAATTCTAAATCAAAGGATAGAAAATGGGAATCCGTGCACTAGGAACCTGAAAACAAGACAGAAGCTTTTCAGCCAAGGTAGAGTTTAAGCCAAAGCCCATCAGCAGACAAGAAGGACATTATGTACTGGCTAATGGCCTGACCAGCAGGAAGAGGTGACCACTGTAAGAATTAACCCGGGACCAACAAAAAATACTCCTTGTGAGAAACTTTAGGTTTATATATTATTATAACAATATAATTTTTAGTAAATGTAAAAAAAACTGTCCATTTCTTCTAAATTTTAAAAGTTGTCACATTTAAAATCACATATTTATTATTATTATTATTATTATTATTATTTGGCACTGAGATCACACTCAGGACCGCGTGCTTTCCAGGCAGATGCTCATGCCACTGAGCTGGATCCCTGGTACAGACTCATTAGTTTTAATGTAGATATTGCAGGAAATTATCTTTCATTTGCCAGCTCTTGGTAGTTTATGAGTTCTTCCTGTTTTCTCTATCATCCTTTCTAGGGGATAATCAGTTTTACTAATGTATTTAAGAATAATCTTCAGCATTTGCTTATTTTTCTTGACTGAATTTTGTTTTCTATTTCATTGATTTCATGTTTTAGGTATTTTATTTCTCCTACTTCTTTTATTTCAATTTTCTTATGACTTCTTTAGTCATTGCTTTGGTTTCTTTTCTAGTGTACACATATGACCTGTGAACCCCCTCTAAGAACTGTGGTAGTTTATTTTATAAGATGAGTGAAATCTTAACATCATAGGATGTTCCAGCAATTTCTCAAGGATGATATCTCTAATTAAAATGTATATAATATTAGTAACTGATACACAGTAGTACAAGAAAGAATAATGTATCGTGGCAAGTAGGTTTTGTCCTATCAATATAAAAATGGTAAACAATGGAAAAGTAAGTTTACCACACTAAAAGAAATGACATTCAATATTACCATCTGAATGCATTTAAAAAATACATTAGGTAAAGATGACAACCCTTCAGAAAAACAAGGAAGCAAAAAATAAATAAATACATAAATAAAATAAAATACTAAGTTGTCCTTAACTGAAAAAAGAGTAGCAAAATACTGTATCTACCAGCAGTGGCAAACCTAAGGCACATGTGCTGTTTTTCTTTTCAGACAAAAAGTGTTAGCATATGAGTTTTTTTTTCTAAACTAAAATCTCAGGTTAAATTGTGTTCAAGTTTAATGGTGGTGCTGTCACCTTATGACAAATTAGTGGCTTTGGGTTGAGTTGGGCACTCATCTCTACAACGTTTGCTCTCCCGATTTCACAAATAATACACCGTGGCAAGATAGCTACAGCTGTTCTTCCATGACTGAGAACGACACAGCAGATTTTGCATCCACCACTTCTATTTGATATTGTGCTAAAGGTTCTATCTGTAAAGAAGATAAGACATAATAGAGAACAGAAACATAGGAATACAATTGCTATTGTAATATAGATAACATGACAGGTCCCACAGAAAATTACAAAAGAATCTACATGTAAAAGTCAAATTAATAATTTTCATAATTTGGTACAAGATTAATAAATAAAATCAATAATATTAGATAGAGAGAGACAGAGAGAGAGAGAGCTGCAGAGAGAGCAATCTGCATAAACAACCTGAGGGAGTATCTTATGTTTCGGGGTCAGTGCTTCAGTTCTGATGCACAAGGGCTCACTCATCACAGATTCTCGCTGAGCCCGAGTGCTGCATCCCTGGCTCACTCACACACGCTACCACAGGCGGCACCACTGACCTGTCACATTGCTCACATCTGGACCTGGCTAGACCCTTTACATTGCCTAAAGCCAGTTGAGGGAATAAAGAAATATTCTAGCCAGCTCTGTATATATCAATACATGGAAACAGGGCCAGGTTTAGCCAAAAGGGAGCCACACATTTTCTATAAAGGAGAGCCATACATTTACCTGAGTAGCAAAAAATATTTTTTTAGGAAAAAATATAAGAAAATCTGTATAAGACCTCTGGTAAAATGAGCTGGAAAACATTATTATGAGAAATTAAAAATGGCTAAATAAATAGTACCTAAACCATATTTATGGATTGGAAGACTCAAAGTTGAAGATTATTAATACTATAGACTCAAAAATTACAACTACTGTGCAAATAATCTCACTGGAGAAGTTGTGGAAACTGATATACTGATTTTCAAACAATTGTAGAAGAATGAGAAAAAAATTGGAGTAGTCATATTGCCAAATATCAAGGTTTATCATTAATTTATAGTAATTAAAACACTGTGGTATTGGTGTGAGAGTAAACAAACAAATAGAATTTAGCAGAGAAGACAGAAGGAGAACCACATGTTTATACCCCTGATTGATCACTGCAGTGCAGTGCAGGTGGAAGACTAAAGGCCCTTTTTAGTGAATGGAACCAGACCAATCCAACACTTGCAGAGATTTTAAAAAGAATTTTTACCTTAAACTTCACACTATACAGAAGACCCTAACCCAGTGGTTCTAGGATGTAAGTAAGAAGCATAAAATAATAAAATTTTTTAAAAAGTGTAAAAGCATGCCTTCGTGATATTGGGGTATGCAAAAATTTATTTATATGACACAGGAAACATTATCATAAACCAGACTGATAAATTCCTTAGTAAATATACTCTTGTTCTTTACTGGCTATCAGAGTATGAAAACACAAGTTAAAGAAGAGAGTATGTTGATAATGCAACCAACAAGGGCTTCCTCCACATTTTACAAATAAAATAGAAAACTTTGAAAATATAAGAAATTTTAACTGACGTCTCACTGAAGTGTAATAAGCCCATCAAATGGTGACAGACGTCATTAGAAAGCTGAATACTATAAATTAAAACTGCAATTAGATATTACTACATGCCCAAAGGCATTAAATTAAGACCATAACAATGAAAAAGGCTCCCCCAAACATAAAATGGGTATGCAGAGCAAGAGAAACTGTTTCACTACTGAGGCAGGAGAAAGGGTTTGACTCACTTAGGAGTCTGTTTGGCAATGTGTGTGAAAACACGGCCGTCTGGCTCAGCGATTCCTCCTATGCAGCAAGGGAAAATCATGCACACACACAGTAGAAGATCATGTACAACATTTCCATGGCAGTATTATCCAACAGTGAAAATGGAAACAATTTATATGTTTTATAACAATAAAAAGAATGCACAATGCTTGATTTGTATAACGGAATACAAGCATTCATGAAAAAGCATGAATTACAACAAGCAACTGGATATATATCACAGATACAACGCTGGCTGATAGAGCAGACAAAGAGTACATAATATTTCATTCTATGCATATAATGTTCTAAAATAAGCAAAACTAATAGAAATCAAAGAATGGCTATATTAGGTTAAAAGTAAAGATTGAGGGGGCTCATAAAAGAGGCTGCTGGACATTGGTAAATTTGATCTGGGTGGTGATTAGCAGGTGTACACTCAGCACAATTTATTGATATATATATATATATATATATATATATATATATATATATATAATCTGTGTACTTCCTAATATCAATACTACCCCTCACTATTAAAGTGATAGGTGAAGAATTCTTTTAATCAAAGAGAAAATTCAGGAATCTCTATCACTTCCCTGCCTCCTGCAAGACTGTTACAGGGACGTCACAATTACATGTCTTGTATTAAATTTTTCACGAGATTTCTAAGTAAAGAGAATGAGTATGTCCACTCCATGTCAAAGAACGTGGTGGGGAAGGTGAGGAGCACTCAGGCCAGGCCTGAAGGAGAGGGCGGTGGGTGCCGGGGTGGGGCTGCCCGCAGGGAGAGTGACCCTCACAACCTGTTCCAAGGCCCCTGGGGGTGGTCACGGCCGATTACTTACCCTTGCCACCCGAGTTTATGAATGTCCTGAGAATCCCGGTGGATTATTATTCATTATTTACTCTTGTGCTGGGTTTCTTATGGGTATGATCCCAGTTAGTTCTCATGATAGCCTGTGAGGTGGATACAATTTATCCCTGTATTGGAGGGAAAGGGAAGGAGAAGAAAAATGTATTAAGATATGTTACGTACATGAATGCAATCATTAGGTACTGCAGACATGTGTTAATAAATATTTTAAACGTCAAAATGGGATAATTGCTGACTAGGAACAAATGTGAAGCTCACAGAAGTGATGTCAGCATGCCAGTGGCTGGGTTGTGAGCGGTGGTGCGGGCCTCTCTGAATCTCGAGGTTATTCCTGTGACCACCGGATCACACTTCTGAGAAAGCAAGTGCTCGTAAGACGTGGATTCTTCTGCACGTCTCCCCTATATAACAAAAACAACCATCAATTCTGAGCTCTGGAAATGCTTCTCCACAGGCAACAAGAACCATGAAGTAGGGATAATAATTTTTTTCAACCATGGTCCCCATTGTCTAGCATGATTCCTAGAACATAATATATGTAAGGTTTAATAAACACAAGTTATACTTATTTCAGTGATTACACGGTTACCGTAGGATATATCCACTCTTTCACATTGTTAGGAACTTATGGAGAAATTCTCATAGAAAGTCTCAGGTGAGAATAGTATTTATCATAGAAGTCTGATTCAGACAGTGAAACTAAATCAGTGGTATTCTCAAGATCATAAATGAACAACTGAACACGCACACAGAAAGCAAAAAAAAAGTGTCTTAGTGATTTCAGCTCAGAATATTTTTATAGAGTGCACAGTGAAAGCAAACTTCAGGGCTTCTGAACAAAATTCTTCCTTTTTGTTGCCACACTTTCCACTTTCTCCATGGAGCAATGGTTTCTTAATGCACTGTTTTTGTGTTTTCTGGATATGCTCTTTGCGTTCTATAGCAAAGCTGTCAACACAATTCCAAAGATTTCGAGAGAAGTGCTCAGGGCTTTACCTCAGCCTCGAGCTCTGCAGGACACACCCTTGAAGGGTCTCTTTCCACCAACTCCGTCCTGGGAGGGGAACCAATTTCATTCTTCTGGAATACACAGGCGCTAGAGGGATGCCCTGCTAGGAATTCAGCTTGCCATCCCAGGAATATTTTGGTCTTTAGATTGGGAAATGGTGGCCACTGGAGGTACCGCAACAATTTAGGGAACTACCTCAGTCTGGCAGCTGCTTTCTTTGTCCTCTCTGGGAGCTTGTTTCCTTTGAGTCACTTTTTGATTGTGATAGATTTATTTTCTGTTGGGTATTCACTTCAAAAATCTTAAGCAATCTCTTTTCAAGATTAATGGAAACAAAGATTCATGGTTCAGATGAAAAAGAGTGCTCAGCATCTGTCAGAGCCTGTGTCCCTGCTCATTTTTTATTGCACATAGTTGACATTCTAAAAAATTATGTAATATTCATGATGATATCCAGAAACCTCTGAATTATCAGTGCTGTCTCTCACTGTCTGGATTCTCCATAGTGAAACTGAAATCTACTCGAAGTTTCAGATTACTCTCTGCCCTATTGGCAATATTCTATTTATTTATTTTGTTTTATTTATTTATCTACTGTGACACCATAGAGCATGAAATCTAAACTCTGAAAATTTGAAGCACACGCTCTGTTACAGATGTTCTTGGGCTTACTGGTGGGTTATATCCTGAAAAATCCACGGTACAGTGAAGACCTGCACGTTAAAAATGCAGTCAATACACCTGGTCCCTGGAGCACCCCAGCTTAGCCGTGGTCCACTGTGCTCCTCTCCTGCATGCAGGGCAGACTGGATGCTGGACTCAGTGCTGTCCACAGTCAGAGAAGAGTCTCGGCCCACACCGTGCTGACCTGGGAAAAGACCCAACTCAAAAGTCCACCTGCAGTTCTGCTGAGTGCTTTTCCATCACTTTACAGATGGGAAAATAGAAAAACAGATAAGTTGACCCACTGTCGGTCAGAGTCCATCTTCTTGGTTAGCTATAATCACAATGCTTCGCTTTAGAACATGTGAATATAACAAAAACCTTTTAAAAATTCTGTTATTCTTTTATTTTTATTTTATGTGAAAATAAAATTTTATGTGAAAACAAAATAAGAGAATAAGAATAATTAATATGTTGTGTATTGTCTTCAAAGTACTCACTCAGAATATAAGACATAGACATAGACAAAAGATTCTGTCTTACAAAATGGATAATAGTCCAAAACTCTTTTTAATACATTAAGAGAAACTAGCAGTATAAATGAAATGAATCAAGAAATATACAAAATACTTTTAAAACAGTGACATAGGTCATTTAGCAAATTATTTGAATGTTTCTCTATATCCTATTTATTTATCTTCCATTTCATCTTTTTTTATTTTGTCTTTACTTGTATGTATGTATATTTTTATTATCTCAGATAAGAGAAACCATATGATATTTATACTTACATGTTTGACTTATTTCACTTAACTTTATGTTCTCATATTGAATCCCTTTATTTATGAATGAATCAAGCTTTTTTCTATGGCAGAATACTACTTCATTGTGTTTAAATGCCACATTTTTCTTATCCATTCATCCATTGATGGACATATATGCTCTTTCCAAGGTCTAACTATTATAAATTGTGCTTCTATGAACATGGGTATGCACAGATTTCTGTAATATGACAGTCTTAACTCTTTTAGGAAGATACATAGCAGGGATATATTTGGGTCAAATGGAATTTCTATTTTTAATTTTTGAGGAATTTTCACACTGATTTCCATAATGGTAATACTAGCTTAGATTCTCACAACAATGCAGTAGAGTCTATCTTTACCCAATTCTTGCCAGTATTTGTTGTTACTAGATTTTTTGATGATAGACATTCTTTATGGGGTAAGATTATCTCAATATAATTTTAATTTGCATTTCTCTGACAGCCAGCAACATTGAGGTCTTTTTCATAGACATTTGTACTTCTTCTGAAAACTGTCTATTCATTTTGGTTGCCTATTTTTGGCTAAATATTTTATTTAGGGAGTCTAATATATATATATATATTCTTGATGTCAGTCTTCTGTCTAAGGGATAGATGACAAAATCTTTTCCCATTCCATAGCTTGTCTTCATTCTTTTGGTTGTTTCCTTTGCTGTGCAGAAGTTTTTTAGTCTGTTGAGTCTTGTTTCATTTCTTGTGCCATTAGGGTTCTGTTCAGAAAGTCTTTGCCTATACCTGTCTGAAAGAGTTGTATCTATTTTGTCTTCCAGCAGACTAAGTTTTTCTGTTTTAGCATTTTGATCTGTGATCCATTTTGAATTTCACTTAGCACATGGTGAGAGATATGTGTCTAGATTCCATCTTCTGCATGCAGCTATCCTAGTTACCCAGCACCATTTCTTAAATAGGCTGTCTTTCCTACTGTGTGTATCTTTTGGCTCTTTGTAAAATATTAAATAGCTACAGGAACGTGAGGTTGTTTCTGATTCTTTTATTCTGTTTCATTATAGAAATCAGAGCAGAAATTAATGAAATAGAGACTAAAAAACAATATAAAGAATCAATAATTGAAGAACTGGCTCTTTAAAAGGATAAATAAAATAGACAAATTTTAGCTAATTTTACCAAAAAGGGAAGAAACACAAATCTATGCAAGTAGAAATGAAAAGAATGAAATTAGAATGTGTATGTATGAAATCCAGGAAGTTATTAGCAAGTACTTCACAAACATATATGCCAATCGATTGGCTAACTCAGAAGAGATTGCTAGATACATAATAATTACCAAAACTAGAAAGACTTATACATCATAAACAATCTAATAACAAGCCAGGAAACTGAGACAAGCAAGGAAATTGGTAGGCTATTATTAAAACTCACCAACTAAGAAAGCCTGCCATCTGACGGATTCATAGCTGAATTCTACCAAAACATCAGGGAAGGTCTAAGACTAATAGTCCTCAAATTCTTTAAATAAATTGAGAAGAAGGAGCACTTCTATAATCACTTTTAGAAGTTATCATTATCCTGATCCAAAAGCCAGACAAAAATCCAACCAAAAAACAGAACTGTAAGCCAATCCCTCTAATGAGCAGAGATGCAAAAATCCTTAACAAGACACTGTCAAATAGAATGCAACAAATCTTCAAAAAGATCATACACCATGACCAAGTAGGCTCCATGCCAGGGATGCAAGGATGGTTCAATACACTCAAAACAATAGTTCATCACATAAATAGAAGCAAGGTCAAAAACCACATGATCATCTTAAGAGATGCAGAAAAAATCTTTCACAAAATCCAACATCTTCATGATAAAACTTCTGAAAAAATAGCCACTGCCAACATCATATTAAATAGGGAAAAATTGAAATCTTTCCCTCTAAAATCAGGAATAAGACAAAGTTTTCTATCATCATCATTGCTGTTCAACACAGTCTTTGAAACATTAGTCAGAGCAATCAGGCAAGAGAAAGAAATAAAAGTGAAACATATAGGAAAAGAGGAAGTCAAAACATCATTTTTGCCGATCATATGATCTTTTACTTACAAAAACCCAAAAATTCTACCAAAAGACTCCTAGAATCGATAATTCATTAGTATAGCAGGATACAAAATAAACACAAAATCAAAAGTAGTCCTATATATACTTACAATGAATTCATTCACAATAGCCTCAAAAAAGTTAAATACCTAGGGATTAACTTTGTTAAAGAAGTAAAAGGCCTCTGCAGGGAAAACTCATCTCTCTGGAGAAGGGAACTGAGGAAGAGGACATCAGGCCATCAGGAAAGGTAGCCCCCATTCCTGGATGGGCAGACCCCACACAATCAAATGGCTACACTGCCAAAACTACATAGGGAGTTAGTGCAGTCTCAGTCAAAATAGCAACATCATTTTCCACAGATCTAGAGAAAATTCATATAGGCCCAGAAGAGACCTAGAATATCAAAATCAATCCAAATAATAAAAACAAAGGGGATGGCGACACAATCCCACACTTGAAATTAGACCATAAACCTCTGGTGATTAGAACAGCATGTTACTGGTGTATAATGAAAACTTTACGACCATTAGACACCAAATTCTTCCCTTTCTTCCTCCCTCAACTCTACTCACCACTCTTCCGCTCTCTGTTTTTATGAGTTTGACTCTTACTCATCTCGTGTATTCAAACCACACAGTATTTGTCCTATAACCAGCTAATTTCACTTAGCATAAAGAAAACTGTGTTACTTCTTCACTGTGAAACTGGTGTTGCAAAAAGAGGAAATGTAAATTTAAAAATTGTTTTCTAACACTAACAGATTTGGAACACAATTTCAGACACTACTGAAGGCCTTCTTCATTTCAAGAAGCCAACAGGACTTGTTCCATCCATCTCTTAACCCTTAATTAGAGAAATAACATTTTTTAAAAAGTGAAGAAAGATGCTCAACCCTTAAATTGGAGTAACTAACCAAGAACCAAACTGTTCACTACCTCAAAATGAAGTATAGTATTTTAATCAGAGAAAGGATGATTGATAACAATAACAAAGTGAGATCAACAACCGCACAGTTCTTGAAAGGTTTGTTTTTGCCTGGTTTTTATGAACTGTTCTTTTTAGTGGTAACTATCATGGGACTTTCACACACCAGCAAGGTCTCAAAAGAGATGGGGCAGGGGGAGAAGGTGAAAAAAGGAATGAGAGCGTGTTGTACGCATGTGCCACCTGCACACAAGAAACATAAACATGAGGATTGCTAATGTGTACGGCAAAAGAAAGGGTGTCAGGAGAAGGCAGACTGGGGAGGGAGGGAAAGGGGAAGAAAAAGGAATTAGGGTGCATTATGCAGATGTGCCAACTCCCCACCACCAGGAATGTAAATATGATGTACTACATGAAGAAGCTCAAAAAAAACCTTGCAGTTCGTATGGCAAGACCTGACCTGCTTACAGTATAAGCAGAACTAGTCAGACTGCAGTTATATGCTGTTTACACTTTGCCCAGAAAGTGATGTCAATTTTAGGACATTAAGATAGAAAAATCACCTAAGAGGAAAAGTCGTCCTTCTAGTACCTACATGTACAGAAACACTGATTATTTATGCTGCTGATAAACTAGCCCAAAGCTAAAGATTTAGCATTTCTAGTTTTCTTTGCTTCCCAGTTCAGATCTAACTACTTTGTTTTTCTTCCTTTTTTCAGCACTGGGGATTAAACCCAGGGCTGTTCTCAAGGTAGAGTCTGACCTCTTTATTTTTTATTTGGAGACAGGGTCTTGTTAGGTCACAAAGTTGCCTAGGCTGAGTTTGAACTTGTGATCCTCCTGCCTCACCCTTCTAGAGTGCTGGGATTACAGGCATGTGCCCCCGTGGCTGGCTCTCCTTCTGAGTCACATATTCTGGTGAATAGCAGTGGTTCTTCCTATTCTACAAGTTACCTTGCTTGGCAAATACTGTGTAGCTTGAAAGATGCAATTTTGACAATCAAAGTGTCTCCTCCTGCTGGTCCCCCTAACTAGGCAGCATTGGCAACATCAAATCAGGTATTCAGGGTTCAACACCTGAAGATTCTAATTCAGTGTGCCTGTGTTGAAATCCTAATACATACATATATTTAAAAAACCCCAAACTAGCCAAGTGATCCAGATTTAGAAGCTACCTTGACCAGAACTTTAAGTATGAAGCTGTTAACAACCTGGTAGATGACTGTGTGATTTTCTGTCTATTATCACACAGGTGGTTCTTATGTCAGAGTTTGGGCCAGTACCTGGTCTGCTGAGCCCAAGTCCAGTGCTCTTCACTCTAGGCTCTAGTGTCTTCTTCACATGAATGACCAAAAGATGCATATCCTGCTACCTGGTATTTCTGGAAAGTGAATTCCATCCCTTCCTCATGTCCAGGTATTTAATTCCCTTCATCCTGAAGAACAAATGGCTTCAGATATATTTGCATTTTTAATGGAACTGAATGGTTCATGGGTTAACTTGTTCAATGAGTCTAAAAAAGTTAGCTAAGGCCACATTGGAGTGAAACCTCCTATTCCTTTTGAGCTGTAAGCACACAGCTATCAGCCAAGCTTACCATAATTTGGGAGACAGTAGCAGCAGGTCATGCAAAAGTATCTCCAGAACAAAATTATCAGCCTTCTACGAAATGCATATGGGAAGCCAAGAACCATTACTAAAGAGAAAAAGGTGAAGAGTAGGGAAAGCCAGGCAGAAAGGCTCAGCCGGAGTGAGGACGCAGAGGCCTAAACTCCCTGGTAGCCTAGTCTCCCAGGGCAGCATGTGCGGGATGGCAGGTGGGGAAGACGGGGTCAGAGGCAGCCACCGCAAAGGAGAAAGGCGGCCCGCAGGATGGGAAGACGAGCCTATGGTTAAGCACTGGGGAGTGACAGTGTGTTTACAGTTTTCTGAGATGAGATTCCAGGCTGAAGTCATAGTTTGGCAGCCAAACCAAAGAAATTTGGTTTCCTCAAAAAGATTTATGTCAGCTAGGGTTGAAAAATATGTCTGGCTGCCAATATTGCATAATGCAACATAGACAGAAATACTACCGACTTTAGCGTTTGGCTTGGGACTTTTCACCCTCGTTTGGTGAGGTATTTTTCATGTTGATAGGGGAGGGAGGACGATTCATATGAGCTTCCTATGAAGAGCTCAGGGCTCTTTCCCTGGATTGTGTGCTGGGTCATAATATATGGATATTACAAATAGCAAAATAAATTAACAGAACCTCATAACCTTTCTGTTCCAAAATCCTTTCAGATAACATTGCCATCCATGGGAACTAAGGAAATATAATCCATCTCTTGGGGAATCTCATACTGTAGTTGGAAACAATGAAATTCAGGTCCAACTCTGCTACTGTCATTTGCATGACCTTGAGAAGTGACCCAGCCCTATTGTGACACCCATTACTTCTCTGTGGAGTGGGGTTAATAAAAGGATCTACCTCACAGGGCGGCAGATTGAATTGAAGGACAAACTTTGAGAGCAGTGATTGACACGCCATGAAGACTAACTGTTATTACGGCATATTCTGGAATGTCTAAGATATCCCAAATACACATATTCTCAGTTGCTTTCTCTATTATCATGGAAATACTCTAATGATGCCAATTAAGTACACTTTTTGGTTATCTTTCCCAGTTGGACGTGGCAGAAAATTTCTGTCAGGAAATGTATTTCAGTTAAGGTTTAGAAAATATGGTTCTGTTGAGAAAGAACAGAATTATTGAAACAGGCAAGAGGAAAATTTCTTCCAGTCAACCTCAGCTCCAAACTATGTCAGCCCCACTTTTGCAGCTGATTGGAGTTGTCCCTGGCTCTCTGGAGAGAGCTGCTCAGTTTTGTGTCTCTCTTTTCCCACCCACAGGCCATTCCCTGGGCATAGCACCGGTTCCCTTGGATGTTACCTTTCCCTCGTCATCCTGCCTTCATCACCGTCTGTTTCCCACGCCTCTTCCTTTTCCTTTTTCCGCATTTCCTTTCCACCCTTCCAAAGGCCTGGGGGCCCCCCACTGTCCTCGAGATGCTTTGGCACCTCTTCCGTTCCTCGATGTCCAGCTGTATTCCATTGCCATCTGCTTTAGTATATGCACTGCCGAAGTGAGCACATCCATTGCCATCTGACAGCAGCTTCCCGTCCTGCTACCAGGATGGCTGTGCCATCCTCCCTGGCGGTCCAGGCTGCCGCTTCACTGGCACTTAGAGAGGCGGCAGTTTCCACTTTAAAGCCTACTGTCATTCCTGTTGGTAACCACTGCACTGCTGACCCCTTTCCCCAACCTCAACTCCTCTTTCTTCCGGCATGTCCTGCTCCATCAGTAATTTCAAGTCACTCAGGGTTTGTCACATACGGCAAGCCGCTCCTTGCTGCTGCCTGGGGTGCACTCGGTACAGCCCAGATTCACTTTCTTATGTGAAATCTTATCTGTTGATAGCTAATATCTGTTTCTGTGTACTCTGCTTCCATTCAAAATCGTTTATGTTTGTAGTTATCACGCCCAGACTGAGCTCCCCGGAAGAGGTCTCAGCATGCCCCCGTCCTAGCACACTCTTCACACAGCCCAGAAACTTGTGTTGAATTGAGCTAAAAACTCAAGTTACCATTTTCTAATAGTGTGAATGCAGACCTACACTATTTTGGGATTCTAAAATTTGGAATCAGTCTCTGACATGTTATGGATTTTGACTACCTGATCTTGACCACATCATTTAACCTCTAAACCTTGACAGTATCTACTAACTGAATGCTCACTACTTACCGAAACTACATATTTGCTCATTCAGTTCCCAAAATTATCCTGTAATATGTATGTCTCATTATTCACATTTTATTTCTTTGAAACTTTTATTTCAAGCTGAGGATAGAAATCTATTTATCTGGGCACTAAAATCATCTTAGAATCTTTGTTTCTACTCTGATAATTCTTTGGTTCACTTTGTTGGAATATTGAAGGTGATCTTTTAAGTCCTCAAACAAATAATGTCATACCCCTAGCATCCAGTGGCTTAAATGCATTTAGGAACAAAAATCTAGTCTAAATATCCTCCCACATTTGCCGAGTACCACATAATCCAGCCTATGATTACTGCTTTGACCTTAATGACTCCTTAATTCAGGGACATTGACTGAACTATTTTTCCTAAGCCAGCGAAGCCCTTTCCGTCTCAGGGCATGTGTGTGTGCTGGTCCTTCTGCAGAGGACATTCCTCTGGCAGAACTTCGTATGGCTGTGTGCTGCTTCTCATCCAAGTCTTAGCTCAAACCTCGTGTCTTTATTAGCTTTATTCCCCCTGAAACCAAATATCATTTAATCTGGCTCCATTACTTTCCATTTTATTACCCTCTTTAATTTTCCTTAGAGGACTCAACACAATCTAAAATTATTTACACATTTTTAAAACCCATTTCCTGTGTTCTCATTATGTAGCACAGTAGTTTTGACATACTTGTTAAAGCAAAGGACTATAGAAGTCAACATGGCCAGGAAGAATGGAAGTAGGATTTGGAACCAGGATGCCCGTGAAGTTTGTATGTTTCTCTGTCTTCTTTCCCGACTCCTCATAAATGTGCTGAAAGAATCAGTAGACTTTCGGAATGACGGAGCATGGAGTGGTAGAGTTTTGCTGCTCTGTCCTTCACTGTCCTCTGCTGGACGCCTTGTGCGTTCACACTGTCCACTCTCAAGAAGTCATTGTCCACTCTGAAGTCATTACCCAGGATGGGGAAGAAAATGGAGGCTACAATAAATCTTTCTGCTGACGTGCTCTTAAAACTCGCCAGTGACACTGTGAGAAATTTCTCTGTCCCTTCCATGCTTGACTAGGTCCCTGTCTTCTCTACCTTATCTTTTGCATTCTTGACTTTGCTGTCTTTGCTGGTGTTATAGGAGCATGTGTTGAAATCTCTCATTACTCTTTCATTTATTTACTTACATTCTGTTTTTGGGGGTTTAGGCTTCTGTTCATTCCTCAGTTACAGCTAGACAGGTCTTAGAGTAATAAAATCCAAATTAGAGCTTCAGTGAACTGCAAGGAGTACTAATACTAAAGGTTTGTCTTCCATTACAGATAGGGAAGAAAATTGATGTGTACAAATTAGTTCATCTGAAATCAATCATCTAACTGCACAGTTAGTGATGGCAAAGCCAGGAAAAAAAAAAAACTCCTCAGGTCCTTACCTGCGTCTTTCCTAAAACCTGTTGAGCTTATTAAAATGTTGAATGAAATATGATTCTACAAATGTTTAGTGGGACTACACTAAAATGACAAAAATATTTACTCTGTGGTGCACAAACACAGTAGCAACCATATATAGTACCTTTGTGTTTGTAATAGCTCCAACATTTTCCAAGAACAAATTCTTTGCTTCATTATCAGTGAAATAAATTTCAATCTTTAGTAAATTGCAATCTGAATTATTTTGGAATTTTCTAAGATCCAAATTCTCTAAACTATTTGTTCAGCTATTCACAATGTATAGATATTTCAAAACATCATAATGTAGACAATAAATACAATTTTTATCAACTGAACATAACTAAAAATCAAATGTCCAACCCAAGACTTAGTCCAAAGATTCTATTGTATATCAAGCAGAATATAAGGTATTTTTTTAAAAAAATCTACTAATTGCAAAAATTAGCATTTTCTTTATTTTAAGTTGTGTTTCGGAAGCAAGCTGTGGTGAGCTCCGGGCGCTGTCCTGCTGGTCTCTTGCCAAGTGAGGAGACAGCTGGAGTAAAGATGACGGAACCAAGGTGCAGCCTCACTGCTCCAGGATCCAGGGGTTTTAGAAGGCACGTTGTGACATTAGGAACAAGATTTGAAATTTTTTCCTTATCTCACTATGTTTCTTCTTCTTTGTAAAAATTATTTCTCTTTTGTTTGAACACGTTGTTCAAACAGCAAATCTGATGTGTGCTGGCGACTGAAGGAAGACACAGCTCGCTTAAGAAATCTCCTTCCAAGGTGCTCCTTCTGGCATGGTGTGCACGTCAGCCTATGCACTCCCACAAGTCCTCAGGACCGTTTTCAACTTCCCCAAAGTCTGCTTTTAATAAAACATTTAATATTGCCCTCACCACTGTTAGTCAGTGAAACTAGTTTCTTCTCCTTTAGGATGTAGATTATTACATTTGAATCATAGATCATTGCTATTAGCAATATATAATGCCATTTGGAACATGCTCACATCCTAGAAAGTTTCTATGTTTTAGTGTCTACTTAAAGATTTCCAGAGAACGTTTGTCATTTCATTCAAGAGCTGGTATATGGTAATCATTTAATCAAAACTGCTGCAGTGATTGTTGCTTGTACAGAAAATTGCAAACTGCAGCAGGAATAAAGCCAGGGTTGCCAAGTCTATGCACTGCCTCTTGTTAAGGGTGAGTAAAACTGCATTACTGCACTCTTCAGTTTGGAGAAACTGAAGAAGGAGAATCAGTTCTCCTCAAAACTGTATTTCTTAGTTATTTCTTCTATTTTAACTTTATAAAAATACATAATGAAACTGCATGGGAGAAACAGAACACGCCTAACTAAAATTTTTGCATTCTAAATTTTATTATAGTGTTGAGGTCTGAGATTTACATTTTTTTAACATACAGGAAGTTAAAGAAAGAACATTAAAATATAGTAAATAGGACTTTTCTCCCATTGGGCTTTGACGTACACTAACTGTTCACTAAACAAAAACATTGAGATGGTCATTTTTGAAACACTCAACAAGGACCTATAGGGAGGTTAAGTTAGCATGGGAACAGCTGCCCTTAGGAAACAACCCTTGCTCTGAGTTCGAAATTCTGCAAGTTGCACTTTTGTTTCAATGGCTTTGCCTCATTTTCACTTGTCTCTAACAGACATAAGGGTTTTTTTGCTCCTAACTAGAGAGATGAGATCAGTAGGGTGTGCACACACTTTTTTGAAGGATAGTAAATGAGACCACGATTCGCAAGGAGATGGTAACAAAGACAGCTTTGGCCTACTCACTTCTTTTCTTTTTCAGTAACATTCTTTAGAAAAATAAACTTAACTTTTAAGCCAGGAGGTAGTTTTGTCAAATGTTGTTGTAAAAGAAGGTCCAAATTGGTGTTCACCAGAGACACTTAGTCCACATTTATAAATAACCAAGTATCAGGTAATCCTCAGCAAAATGTATTTTCTGTTTGGAAATAAAGCCCGAAAGAGTCTGTTGCTTGGCAAATAGATGGGAAGCTCTAAGGCTGCGCTTTCCTTTAGGAGTGGTGAAAGATGCCTCTGGTGGGTAGGTTTGGGAGGCGCTAACCCACTCTGAGATGGTCCAAATGTGTTGACACAACCCCATTAAGTCACTCCCATGAGAACAGTGGTAAACCAGACTTTCTGTAGAGCACGTTTAACTACACAAGAAAGGATTTGTTTCTGGAAGGAAATTATCTTGAAACATTTCTTGTCCAACTTTAGATACAGGTCTCCGGGGCTTACAGCCGTGCTGCTAAAATTTGATTCCTGTGAATTTCCTTAAAGCAGTAAGAAAGCTTTCTGTCTCTATCATATCGAAGATAAGGATGCTTCTATTTGATTGGTAGAGTAAAAGCTGCAGAAATAGACTCCTGCTTTTGCTGGCCTTGAGTGAAAGATTAACCAACCTGATCAGAGCACAGGGAGCTATAGTTTGAGCTAATTTGAAGACGTATTCATGGAAACATTATCCATTGAGGCCAGATGTAAAATCCAAGGGGGAAAGTTAGACGAGGGAGGAGCAGGAAGGACTTGACATTAGACAAACTAAGGCTTGCATACTTGAAATCAGCTCAGAAAAGAAAACATTGTATAGTGGTTGACAGTCAAACAGAGCCAGATTCAAATTCCAGACCAACTTTGTTTTGGCGATGAATGGGGCAGCTCTGCTTGCATCTGTTTAAATTCCCAGCTTCTCCTCCCCCCTGGGTCTCACCTGTGCCTTCAGGGCCTCTTCCTGTGGGAGGAGCCCCCCCTGCAGTCCGCGGTGGATACCGGCCTTAGCCACGTGACTTGCCTGGACAGCTGACTCTGCGCAGAGGTGATAGATGGTCACATGCAGAAGACCACATAGTTGCTTTTGCTGAGCGTTTCCCTTTGCCATGGATGGGCGTGTTGCAGATAAGGTTTCCTCTTTCAGACTGTATCTTTACTAAAATGGCCTTGTTTATGTCCCCCCATTATCTTTTTATTTCATTTGATTTGTACTGGTGCGTGTCTGAGAACACGATGGTTACATTCATCATGGGGAGGTGCTACCTGTACGTGACATATCTTAATTCTTTTTCCATCCTTTTTCTTTCTTTTCCCCTCTTCATCTTTTTCTCTTTTTCAAGAGCTCTATTGCCCCGTTTCCCTATTACCTCTTCTGTTTTGCTCTTTAATATATTTATATATTGAGTGCTCTGCCATAAAGAAAGACAAACAAGTCATTTGTAGAATGGATATAACTTGAAATCATAATATTAAGTGAAATAAATCAAACGTGGGCTTAAATGTCACATGGTTTCCCTTATATGAGAAACTCAAATTATTTTTTAAAGTAGACAATGGAGTATCAGTTCTGAAGAAAGTTTGAATTTGTTAACACTGATTTGCAATCCCAGAAATGGCTGGTTTTGATGGTCTTGGTGAAAGGCATGGTGTTGCTGTGTCTGCTGCTTTGACCATGTGGATTTCTTCCTATTGACCACTCAGAGGGAAAAACTCATCAATTACTCGCCTTTGATATGGGCCGTGAAGTGAGGTTCAGCTAGATCTGATGTGTTTTATTGGGTAGGTCACATCCTGCCAACAGAATAATTTTGTGGAGCCAGAGGGCATATTGCAGGAGTCCAAACCAATACTCTCTTGAAAGTGTTCCAGTGATTTTTCAATCCCAGCCTCACATTGGAATCACCTGAGGCATCAGAACTGATACTCAGACATCGCTTCCAACTAACTAAATAAAAACTAAAACAAAAACCTCTGCTAACAGGAACCAGCAATTATAACAACAAAACAAACAAAACTCACCTTGTGAGTGTGGTGTGCAACCAGGCTGACTGGTGAGTGAGAGGTAAAGAAATCAAATCTGAGCAGACAGTGAGTTGAGCAGCTGTCTGAGGAGGGGAATAGGGGAATACTGGCCAGTGTGTCTCAAGCTCCAGCATGTGTAAGGCTCACCAGGGGTCTTGTTAATGTATGAATTGTGGTTTGGTAGCACTAAGGTGAAGAGTGAGAGCCTGTGTTTCTGTCTAGCTCTATGGAGATGCCATTCTGCCAGCCCCTTGGCCACATATAATGCAGCAAGGAAATAGACTGAGACAGCAGGAGTGGTTCCGGCGAGTCTCGGACCGCTAACAGCAGGCTGCAAGGACTCCTTTCAGGCAACACGGGCAGGCCAGTCTCTTCAAGACCAGAGCAGAATCTGATGAACCAGTGGCTACCCTTGGGGTTAATTCTAGGAGTCTGGTCAGAAGAGGAAGAGCTGGATTTGGATTCTCTTGCATCAACCAGGTGATTTACATGGGGTTGGAGATTAAATATGAAGATACTAACCTTCCAAAGTAGTAAAAGGTAGGTGATTGGTAAAGACCATTCTCTCTGGAAGTCTATCCAGGATTAGAGGTGTTTATAAGTGGCGGAGTCAGGGACCAAGTCAGAAAGCAACATTAAATGCTTTTAAATGGGGTTTCCAAAATCCCTAATGTCCTTGAGGTTATTTTAGTTAATATCGTGATATCATCACAAAACATACTGAAATATAAAATAATAATGCTATTTCTTTTTTCACCCTTCTTTCAATTCAGATTAGCTTTAGTGAAGAAAAAAAAACATTAATTTTGGGGTTGTACATTTTTTGCAATTCCCTAATCCCTATGGCCTGCCATTTTAAGAGATATCACCTAACTCAAAATTTCAACAGGAAATAGAATCCCACATTATATTTATTATAATTTGTCATTATTCTCAACTTCTTTTTCTCCAGAAAAAGATCTTTTTCTCCATTTCTGATAGTTAAATATGCTTTCTTTTCAATATAAATAAATAAAAATAGTTTCCTTAAGTAAAATATTAGTAATACTAAAATGCTATACAAATACAACAAAAAGCATAAAATTTATATTTGAATAACTGAAAGTTCAAAAAATCCAACTTGAAAATAAAAAACATATTAAGACTTATGCTATTTACAGCCTTAGATCTCAACAAATATTTTCATTGATTTATTCAGCATAAGCTGTATGTAGGAATTCAAGTTTAATAAATATTTACTGAAACAAGAGAATGATTTTTAAAATTGAAAATGTTTTACTGATTTTATCTATTTTTCCACATGTAAACAGTTTTATGGTTTCCATTAAATACCTCAAACAATTTACTAATGAAGAGATTCAGCAGATGTGAAAACTATTTTCCAAGTGTGCCTCTTCTATTTTAGGTGCTATTTATATTAAAATAAAAAGTAGGACATGTAAAATATAACATTCAAAATAGTGTTTCTTTCTCTTAATTACTTGGTGCTCAGTCATGAGACATACTCGCAGCTTATGTTTTCCCCTTTTTTTTGTTTCCTTCCCTCTTTCTTTTTTTGTGGCACCAGGTATGAAACCTAGGACCTCTTGTGTGTGAGGCAAGTGCTCTACCACTGAGGCACATCCCAGTCCACAGCCTTTTTCTTAACTCACCAGAAATCTGCCTTCACTTAACAAGTCAATATTTGGCTGAGAGGGTGCCATGGTCTTGACAAAATTAATACAGAAAAACCCAAAATTAATAGGGCAGCATATTTTGAAAAAATGAATTCTGCTTATTTATACAGCCAGTATAAGCACAAGTCAGTCACTGATTTGTCTTTTTATTTTTAGATTCTATTGCCACACACAGAATGCCAAAAAATCCATACAATTATACAGTTTCTACAACTTTCCAAACTTTACCTTCAAAGATTATTTCATATCTTCAGAATTGTACCTAAAGTATTTTGACCAGTGACTCTTCCAGGCCCTGTCTGCATCCTTATCTGATAGTAATAGCAACGCAGTTTGATAAACAGAAATGTTACAGACTGGGAATCTATCTGCCTGAATGATTGATGGGGTCAGCATGTTCAGACACAAAGGCAGCTAGTGGGGTGGGCCTACACAATCCATACTTCTAAGTTAGTTTGACTAAGGTTTTGTTGAAAAGAAAAAGAAATAACTGGAGTCAGAGTATATTATTGAGCTGTAACAAATTACTGCAAGTTCAGTAGCTTGTAGCACACATAAATGTGTTACAGTCCTGGAGGTCAGAATTCTAAAATGGGTCTTGTTGGGATAAAATCAAGGACTGGGCCAGACTGTGTCCTGGCGGCTCTAGGGGAGTGTTACGGTTTGTGTCTAGATGTCCCACTAAAGCCTCGTGAGGTTATAAGAGGTGCTTTTCAAACCTGGCTGGACCCAGGGTGTGTATACTGGGATTAAAGGTGACCAGTACTAAATTTGCCCACGATTAGGATTAGTATAGTTTTGGGTGTGAGTGGCATCAATCAATACGCACGTAGCCTGGGTAGAATAGGAAGGGAAAAATGGAAGGCAGGTTGCTGCTGCTTGCTGCTGCAGCCGCCTTCTGCCGGCCATGCCATGAACTGTTTCTTTGCTACCATGCTACTTTCCCTCAGACCCAGTTGACCACTTACTAAAACCTCTAAAAATTTTCCTTCCTTAATTTGTATTTTGCTCCAGCAATGAGAAGAGTAACTAAGACAAAGATAATCCATTTCTTTACCTTTGCTTGATCCTGAAGGCCACTCTCATTCTATCTCATCTTGCAGATCAGCAACCGTTTCTCTCCAATCTCTGCTTTCATCTTTACATTGCCTTCACTGTGATACATCTGTCTTCTTCTTCCACAGTTAATTTTGAATAATCTTTGCATTTAAGGTCAGCTAACTAACAATTTTAATTTCAACTGTAACTCTAAATGTCCCTTGGCACATCCCACAACATATTCACAGGCTCTGGAGTTTAGGGCAAGGTTATATTCTGAGGCTGTGTTCATCAAGTTGGTGTAACTATAACAAAAACTTGAGTTAACCAACTTATAGAGAGAAAAGGGTTACTTGGGCTCACAATTTTGGAAGTTCCAATTTATGGGTGTTTGGTCCTGCTGTTTTGGAAAGGGCCTATGTAAAGATAGCACATGATGATGGAAGCTCTTTGTACAACAAGGCTGTTCACCTCCCAATCAAGAAGCAAAAGAAATACAGAGGAGGGAGCTGAGGTGCTGCAGACTCCTTTGAGAGCACATCCCCCACCTAAGACCTTCCATGAGGCCCCACTTTTTAAAAGGTGTGCCATCTTGGAGACCAAGCCTTTAGAACATGAGCCTTTCTTTTTTTCTTTTAAAGATAATAAAATCCAAAAAACAAAACAATACAGAACAAAGTCAGTCAAAACAAAGCAGCAAAATTGGTACAGAACTTCAAAACAGGGTACTAGGAACACAACAGTAGCTACCATAGTATATCTTGCTATCATCACAATAGTTGTCCATTCCATCAGGTATAGCAAAATCAAACCAAAACAAAACAGAATAAAACCAATCAAAACTGAGCACTAAATTAAAAAAAAAATCAGAACAAAACAAAATAGTGAGAACAATATTGGATTTTGAAGACAGAAGGAAATCCCCCATATTTGCTATATTTCATGCTGCCATCCTCCCAATAGATACTCAGACCACCGGCCCCAGGCCTACAAATCAACTAAACAATACAGCATGTAGTTGCTTTTGTACCTTAGTTGCTGTCAACTCAGCCTGTCCTCCAAACCAGCCTGTTGCTTATGGGGGGTGGGGTGCTGATTTTCAGCCCACATGCTGCTAGGCTCATGGGAGGTGTTATTTGACTTTTCTCTTCCTGGCCCCACATAGTATGCATGGCTTACCAGAAAGGATGGCTAGTTGACTTCCAGATGGTGGTCTTCTCCCAGTCCCAGCATGACTGTTTCTCCATGAGCCTTTGAAATATATTTAAGATACAAACTATTGCAGAGGCTGATTCTGCATACCATATCAATGTAGAGAAAGGATGGGAGAAGACACTAAACTAATTTCAGAGTTTATTCCTATCTAATTTTCCTTGTATGGTATCTCATTAGTCAAGAAGGACATGGCAGAAAGGGAAGAAAAAATACTGTGCTCTCTGAGATGCACAAAGTCAAAAGTAATACCAGTCACATGAGGAGTCAAATATGGGTGAAACATCGCGTTTGTGCAAGGAGCATCAGGAAGAAATCTGAAGACTCCCTGGGGTCAGACTTCCATCCATGATTCATAGAATCCCAGGGAGAGGAGGCAGTAAACAGCAACTAGGGGCCTCAGAAGCAGAGATAAGATACTTCACTGTTTATTCAAAATATCTGTGGAATTTAGCCATAGGCCATGCTAAGAAGGGTTATAAAATGAAGTAAAAAGAAGTAAGTGGTAAGTATGCAGTAAGATGAAGTAAGAAGAAGATGCTTTTGGAACTTTTCAGAAGTAATTGCAGGACTAACTACTTTGGGGGCTGGAGAACAAAAAGTAAAAAAAAAATAGGCAAAATGAAAGTTAAAAAATAGAATTTACTATGCTCATGGGATCTTATTTTTCACAGTATTCTAAGGCATGCAGAGAAACTCAGGCTACAATGGGGGTAACAGTAACTGGAGAAAAGAAACACCTTTGTGTCCTGCAGAGTAACATCAGCAGGGACTCAAGGACTGCGTTGTCAATCTGCATTCCTGATTTGTAGTTAATCACTCTATATCCCAGTGACCTGGAAAATTTAATTATTACCTCTTGCTCAGTTGCTGTCCTACATCAGTCTGGTGGGTTAAAGTTTAGTTGCTTTGTTTAGTCAGGGAATGATTCTCCCTATAGAACTGAACCCTTATCACTGTGGTTCTGGGCTTCCGGCATATCAAAGTGTTTGGATGTTGTGACAGGCAACTTGTCAGCCACCCTCATCTCCTATTCAGGATGAAGACATCCATTTTAACAGCTTCAGGTCCCTGTTGGCAGCTAGGTTTGCTTTCGTGGAGGGCATAACCTTGCCACTCCCAGGCTTATGCTTTGGCTAGGGAAGAGACCATTTCAATGACCAGGTGTGTTCTGTCAGAGAGGTCCTCCCACTTTGCCTCACTTTGGGAGACACTTGGGAGTCAGCCAAGCTTCAGACTACCCCTTGGCCCGGCTGAGGTCTTGCTTGTGATTCTGTAACAGTTCAGTTTTCCCTTTGTCCCAGCCTTATTTTCTCATAGGTGCTATTCTTGAGTGTGCACCACATTTCCTGCATTGTGATCTCAGTCTCTGATAGTCTAATGCAGAACCCAAATTTAGAGAGTTGGTTAGAGGACCAGTCTAAAGAATGGATTCTAAAATGGGTACCAGGATAGTGATCGCCTTAGCTGACTGGCACTGAGAACCCAAGCCTGTTAAAGTTGGAGTCCCAGAACCCTGGCACAAAGGATTAGTGCAAATATCAAAGTTTTCATTCATGTTGAACCAAGATGGGTATAGAACTATGCACATTTGGACTCAGTAGCTCAGGTATTTGAGAAGTTATGTGAAAATGAAAATTAAAAGAACAATGGAAATGAGTTGGATCACTGTTGCTGAGTACAATTTGTGCAGAGTAAAAAGGATGAAAAGAGTGGAGTGATTTATCACCAATTTAAGGGGAAAGTGTGAGCAGTTAGCTACAGGCTAGCATGTGAAGACTCTACTGGAACTCGAGGTTGGCGACAATAGAGCATCCTAGCATGTAATTCTGAATAGCAGATAACCAGAGAAAGCCAAATTTCCAAGCCCAGCGATACCAAACTCTGTGTCCTTGGAAAGAAAGGGCAGGGCTCAGGGCTTTTAACAGGACATTTGGATCAAGGCACTTGAAGAGTTTGAAACTGTGGTACTGTAGAAATGGTCTATTCATATTTATGAAGGCCTAGCATTCCTAAATAAAGGAATGTGTGCTCCTGCTTTCAAGGCCTCCACTGTCTCTCCTAGCCATTAGACAGGAGTTTCTGTTTAAAAAAACAAAACAAAACAAAACAAAAAAACACCTGTGAACACCACCCGAGTGAAGTTTTGGGGCATGCTAAGTTGTCAGAGGTGTGCCATGTTTCACAGTAAAGTGTAAATTATTATGTCATACATTTCATGCTGCTAACAAGGAAGGCTGGGCCTATCTGCTTCTAGAGACCTAGTAGCTTATACTTAACAATATGGCTTTGATTCATGTACTGAGGGACTTGAGAAGCTGCCAGTTCTGAGTAGAGCCCAGAGCAGAAAAAAGATTTGCAGCAGGCCTAAACTCTGGAACAGACAGCCCTACCTCTCAGGCTGTAGAATCTGGCAAGTCCTATGGAATAGAAATTATATATATATATGAAAAAGAACCTCTGCTGGGTTTATGGCATGTTTCAGTGGAAAACCATAACATAAACAAATATTCTGGAACAGAGCCTCACCATATGCAGCAGAGAGTTACACATAATTCAAGAAACAGCTCTTAATGTGAAATAGAACTGCAGCAGAAAAGGAAGAACCTGGCTGTGGGACATCAGCTGCAAGTGTGGCGGAAGCTGGACCGGCTTATATGCAGCGTGTCAAGTACTCCCAGCAGGACCCTTTGGAGGGCAGATCAGATCGTGTATCTGAGAATGAGGAGGAGCAGGGCTGGAGCACGAGCAACCAGAGAAGCAGGTCACCATCCAGCCCTGCGCTACCCCACCTCTGTGTGCCTCCCTGTCACCTCGTGTCTTGTCCACACTGGGGCAAGACATGCCTCAGTGGGAGGAGGAAGAAAGAGGTCAAGCTTGGTTCTCAGCGGTTTGGCAAAGCTTTTGCGTTGCAGCCCCACCCACAGGCGGTCCTCAAAGATGATGATGAGGAAACCCAGGGGCAGAGCAGTGGGTGATTTACTGGGTCATTCAACTGGTATTTTCCTATCTAACCAATTTCTACCCTTCCACGTTTCTGTTTGCTCCTTTTGGATTTAATTAGCTTATCTTTTGCAATTTTCTACAGATAAAACTTACAACATTGGTGTGACTACTTTGTTACCTAATATAAACATTTAGTGCAGTAAATTTCCCTTTAAGACTGCTTTAACAACACCCTATATATGGGGATGTAACCCATTTTCATTCATTCAAAATTCTTTTAAATTTTATGAATTATCTGGAAATATGCTATTTAGTGCCAAAATATTTTGGTTTTTTTCCCCCAGATAGCTTTCTATTGTTGATTTCTAGTTTAACTGCATTGTAAGGTGAAAAGATATATAACTTCAATTCTCTTCAAATTGTTGAACTATATTTATGAATCATGAAGTAGTCTACATTACTGACTATTCAGTGTCTATCCTGCTGTTTAGATAGAGTACTCCACCATTGTTAATTAAGTCAGGATGCTTAGGAGTTGTTCAAGTTTTCTAAAGTGATTATATATCTCACAGTTCTGTGAGAGTATTGAAATCTTTAACTGTAATTGTGAATTTGACTGTAATTTTTTAAATTTCCACCTTTATGTTTTTCAAGAATCATTAGGTAAAATTAATGTACTCTTCCACCATTATGGATATCCATCTTATATCTGGTTCTATTCCTTTCTCTGCTAACATCTAGTTTTTCTGATGTTAATATAGCCAGTCCAGCTTTGGTGTTTACATGGAGTATCTTCAGTTTTACTTTGGGTCTGTGGGTTTGTTCCTAGAGTCACTATAAAAAATTGTCACAATTTGGGTGCCTGTAAACAGTAGAAAGTTATAAAGCTTAAGAATCTAAGATCAGGGTCACCGTAGACCCTCTTCTTTGCAGTGGGTCAGGGGCAGCACCCTTCCTTGCTTTCTCTGGCTTCTGGTGGTGCCAGCAGTCATTGGTATTTTTCAGCTTAAAGTCACGTCCTCTGATGTCTGCCTCTGTCTTCACACAGCTTTCTTGTCTAGCTTTGTGTCCAGTTTTTCTTGTTTTTGTAAAGACACAGTCACTGGATTAAGTAGAATCTCATCTTAACCTGAGTCCATCTGCAAAGACACTTTGAAAGTAAGGACACAATCAGACTCTGGGCAAACAAGAATCATGTGTGTGAAAAGAACCAAGAAGAAGCTGACCCCGTCCTGGAGCCAGCAGCAGTCATGGGCCCAGACAACCCCTTCCTATGAGCTAGCCAGCGCCCTTATGAGACAAGAAATGCCAAGCCTCCCCGCCGCCCCAAGTAACTAGCTGACCTGGAGAAACACAGGCTGAGATGACAGTTACTGAAATAAAAAATCAACTCAGCGCCTGTATTTGATTGACTTTGCAAGCTTAAAGCCAGTAGTCTGAGCGTCTATTTAGAGGATAACAATATGCAACATAGCAACTATGGGGGTCTCCTTCTGAAGGTGGTAGCCATTATTAATGCCCTATTATCTTGTTTTAAAGTTCTGTATCATTTTCATTGTTTTCTTTGGTTTTATTCTGTTTTGCTTGATTGTATTATATCTGGTGGTATGGGTAGCTATTTCAAAGAAAACAAGATGAATTATGGTAGTCATTGTTGGTTTCCTGTTATCTTGTTTTGAAGTCCTCTATTGCTTTCACAGTTTTGTTTCGATTGATTTTATTCTGTTCTACTTTGTTTCATTTCAGTATGTCTAGTGGTATGGGCAGCTATTTTGAAGATAAGATGCATTATGGTAAGCACTGTTAATTTCCTTTTGTCTTGTTTTGAAGTCCTATGCCACTTTCACTGTTTCATTTTGATTGGCTTTATACTGTTTCATTTTGTTTGGTTCTGTATTCTTTAAAATAGGAAAACATTTTCATGTGTATGTTGGTGGGGGGTGGCATATTATTTAAGACTATTGGCTATCATTAGCCAATCTTATATTTTTCACCAAACTTGGAAAATATTTGGCCATTATCCTTCTAAGCCTTTTTTTCTTCCCTTCTTTCACTGGGGGCATGATATACAAATGTTTGACTATTTGATATCCTTCCACATCTCTTTTTATTTCTTCCTGTTTCTGCACTTCATCATATTTGTATACATTTAAATTCACTAACCTTTCTTTTTACAGTATGTAATCCGATTTAATCTTATATTCTTTTGCTTTGTTTTTTGTGTATCAAACATTTTAACTTTATGATTTCCTAAATTCTCATTCTCTCTCTCTCTCTCTCTCTCTCTCTCTCTCTCTCTCTCTTGCTCACTCTCTCTCTCTCTGTTTAAACTTTTGAAATTTTAAGACAGGGTCTCACCAGTTGCCCAGGCAGAACTCAAACTTGTGATTCTCCTGCCTCAACCTCCCTCAGTGTTGAGGTTATAGAAGTGCACACTCATACTTAGCTTCCATTTGAATCTTTAAAAGAATACCTTGCATTTCTTTTATTCTGATGTTTATATATTCATCTATTTACTTAAATGCATTGAATAAATTTTACTGGCCATTTCAGTATCCTTTTCTTGTAATTTTGTCATCTGTGATTTTTAAAAGTCAGTTTCTGTTTTATTCTCTTATTTTGGATGGATTTTACTCTTTTGTAAAGCTGTTTATTCTCAACTGAATGCCATGCATCATGAATTCTTTATTGCTGTTTGCAGAATTTGCCTCTTTTACTTTAAATTCTGTTGGATTTTGTGCTGGCATGAAGTCAAGTTAGTTGGGATCAGTTGCATTCTTTCAAGGCTTTTGTTTCGAACTTTGTTAGAGGAAGTCCAGTGCAGACTTTAGTTAGAACCAGTGCGGCTCCAGGACTAAGACAGCAATCTTCTGGAAACTCTGTTTCACAATTTTATGGTTTGGATATTCTCCCAAAAGCCTTGAACACATTGTATCACAATTGAACCCTCCTTATTTCCTATGTCCTCCAGTCCTACAATCTAATGGGAAGAATGGTGATAGATAAACACTGGCAATAAAATAACATTGCTCATGAGGCTTAGCTTAGGCACGATCATTTTGTCTTCCACTGTGTGTTACAGACTGTACACTGCAGAGAACTCTGCAGCGATAGCCGAGTTTGAGGTCATCTTAAGTTAATATGTGCGTTACAATAATTTTCCATCCAGCACATTTTTCAGAGTGTTGAGCCCTAATGTGCCCATGTTTAATAGAGACAGGCTTGTCACCAATGAGGAAATTATCCTGTGAAGTCCTTAATCTTCCCTTTCAGTTTCACTCGGTTTCAGGATCTCGCTTACATTTCTGTCTTATTCTTGGTTGGTGCCTTGTTGAAGAATGTTGGTCCATGTTGAAGGACTTCCACCTGTGTTTCTGTTTCTGATACAGTGACAGGAGGAAGTCCCTGACCATACCAATTCTGTCCTAAGGAATTAGACCTCTCAAAGAGGGTGGCAAATGCTCACTGTCTTCCCTTAGCTCGCTCCGTGGCAGGTCTGCTTTGCACAACAGTGTCTGCAGACATTCGATAGGTCTGTGCGCCATGGGCCCAAGGCAGAGTTTAGTTCTTCTAGTTGAGGTCTGATTTAGCAAGAAGACTGTAGACTTTGAGTCCACAAAGACCTAGTTCCAAGTGTCTACTAGCAGAGTATCTGTCTTAGTGCATGTACGCCATGTATTCAAGGCTCAGATTGCCCATAAGATAAAAAACAAGATAAGAGCTCCACAGAATTATTTTTAAAAATCTAACAAAGTAACACAGAGTACAAAGCTCTTTGTAAGTGCACAAAAATGCTATTTCCAGTTCTATTTCCAATTCCAATATTCACAAGATAAACCAGCTATCAAAAAATCTGTAACATCATAGAAGTAGTAATGCATTTCAATCTAACTCAACATCTGTAGTGTTTTAATTTCTTCTGAGGCTGTCATGTAAACTGTTATCCAGTCTCGTGTTAACACCTCAGAGATGAGGATCCCACAGACACTCAAAGTTATTTGGCCCATTTTGAGCCATCTCTTTCCCACATGGAGTATTTGTGCTCTCTTCCTCTTCACAGGTGACAGCCTGTTTCTGTGATAGTGGACATTGCCAGTCATCTCAGGGCTTTCTTCATTTCTACACATGTAATGCTATCGATGTTCAGTTGCTTATTTGAAGGAATGAGCAGGATATATACTTTAGGGACAGTGAGAAATCCACTAGAGTGGCCCTGTCCACAATGGTGCTTCTTGGTAGCTGCATCTTTTGTTGACACAGGCCCTTGCTCTCTTGTTCTGGCTGGTCTCAAACTCGAGGCAATTCTCCTGCATCAGTTCTTGAGAGCTGGGATTCAGGGAGGGATTCTGATGTGCATCAATACATCCAGCAGTAGCTGCATCTTGACATGAAGTTAATCTGTCCCGTTTTAATAATCTGACCTTAGCTGATCGCAGTTTCCATGGGGGCCTGTTTGGGTGCCATGTTAGGGCATGAGCAGGCTAAGGGAGGCAGAGGCGCGTGTTAAGGAGAGAATTAGGCACCGTTATTGCTTCTGATTAAAGAGGAGATTTCAAATAGGTCTGTCTCAGGATGTTACTAAGACAGGAAGCTGATGAATATTCCTTTATCCTAAAAGCCTATAAACAGGCATTAGCATTAAAATGACTTCCTAACTTGATCTAGTGATTGTTATCAAAATTTCTTCGAAGGCTCAAACTAATATAGTGTGAGTTAAATAATATTGACCTTTAATACTTTTTAATCCCAATGATTTTCCTCATTTTTGCTTTTGAGTTTACATGATTAAATGGCATTAAGGCTGAATATACCTAATAGTATTTAATCTTTTTTCTCCTTAACACCGGGAGACAGCTATCATAAAAATGGTGCCAAAAGTAAATAGTAAAAGGGAAAGGAGATTTGGCATTTTAAAATAAAAAGCTATAATGCAGAGGGATGTAGGGTAGGAGAACGGTCTACCACATCATTAGGACAGATGGTGAGGGAACAGCAAGGCCAGGCTGCGAGCGGTGGTGACCCCACGCTTCAAGTCAAGTCACCAGGTGAAGGAACAGGGCCTTCCTGAGCTGCGCAGATGATATGCAGGTGCTGTGTGGCTGGGGCTGACTCACGAGGCTGCGGTCAACCTGCGCCTCCGCCAAAGGCTGGTCAGGACTTGGCTTCGTGCTCTATGGCAGCACGTTTCATCTCCGACTTCCCACCTCCTTGGAAACATTGCTTCATTCACCTCTACAGCATCTTGTTTGGAAATTTAGACTGCAAATAGTAGAGGGCCTGTTTGACAGTTGAGAAAGCTGAATTGCAAAGAGATGACGCAGCCTGCTCCAGGTCGCATATTGCTAGTACAGATCAAGTGCAGAAGGGAGGGGACCCGGGGGTTCCCAGGGTACTTGGCAGTGTCGCCCCAAATCCTTTCAGGGATGTCCCTGAGCTATTTGCCAGGGTAGCAAGTCCTAACAGGAAGCCTCTGTGAGGCAGTGCTCAGCAAGGCTTTTCCTCTTGGGGCAGTCACCATGATGCCTCTGTAGGCCCTTCTCCTGCAGTTTCAGAGGGGTGTACGAATGACCACACAGTTTAACACAGATAGAACTCACACTTACAATCACGGATGCCACCTTGCAATACAGATGTGTAGAGTTCGAAAATATTTCTTGAAGCTTGGTATAATCTAAGGAAACTCTTGGGTTTCCTGAAGCCACAGGCTAGATTATGGTTTCTCTTCCCTCAGAGGAAATTTGAGAGGGAACATTAGAAACCTTCCCAGTCAGTCCTTTCTGCAGACAAGCTTTGGCTTGAAAAGTTTTAAAATATTGTCCTCATTCTGTGGTTATCTTCATCTCCAAGTAAATCTCTAGAGCTTTATATGAAGGGATTTGAGACATTCTTGTGGTTTCTCACACTTTAACTTCCTTACTAACAGGCAACCCCTTTAGGAAGGGAAGGTGATGGGGCACCCTCGTATCTGAGCCCATAACTCTGACTATGGACATGCTGGCCACTCAGGAGAGTAGCTGTTGTCACGGGTGAAAAGAACACACAAAGTCATCTTGAGATTTTTCCTCCAGTAATTTTCAGTGTGGGTGACACAATTTTCCAAGACTTCTAGTTGTTGGTATTAGTCAAAATTTAGATGTTTCATTATAGTCACAAATTTCCTGGATGATGCAAGGGAAATTATGAGCTTTTTTCTAAGGATGGGAAATATCTTATATCTTAAAGCACTCAAAAATATCTATTTTCTTTTAAAATATTGATACCTTGAGTGTTATTATATATAAAGTGTCAGCAATAATTTTGCTATTACTTTAAGCATATTGTTTTAAACATGTATGAACATATACACTCTTATTTAATAAATTTAACAAATCTTAAAGGTAATTATTATTCTTATTTTTCCTATGAAGAAAAGAGAACTGAAACTCGTGGATTTTCTCTAGTATGCATACAGAATAATCTGACATCAAAACATGAGTTTAAAATTAAAATAAAAAGCAAAGAAAGCTGTTATTTATACACTCCCTCATACAAATGATTGAGGAGATAAGAGTACTTAGGAGTAAAGATCATTATCTACTTAGGTTGCTAGACTAATCTATATGGTGGATTAGAACTATTAGGCCCAATTTTCTAATGAAGACTTGAAGGTTCACAAAATTGCAAATTTTTCCACTCTGAATTGCTTACTACTAACCATGTATTAAATAGAAGAGTCAAAACCATAAATCATCATAAGTCAAATAGCAGAGAAATAAATAAGTCAAATAGCAGAAACCATAAATCAGCTCATACTGTCTTTACTGCTTATATTTTTATCTAAGAAAAAAATCATGTCCTTCTGATCATTGTCACTAAAATCAGAATAGAATGTTCATGGAATGGACCATTTTCATGGCAGCAGTCACATGGTATGAATCTACCCAGCCTGGTGTGTGCCCGTTGTAAGATGTGTGCAAATATCCTTGGAAAACTGTGTGACAGACACATAGTACTCCAGTAGTGTCAGATGTGCTAAAGCACTATTTACTTTTTGTGGAATCCTCAAAGCATTTTCTGCATCTTCAATTTGAGAGCTTTGAATGTGTGGGGTTTGAATAATTTCTGTAGCCAAATTACGACTATTGTATTCTTCCAGGCTGCATTACAAGCTCAGTCATCTCACTCCGGGAACTGTCCATTCCCGCTGCAGACCTGTGTGTCTCTCCCGAATCCACTCTCCTGTGGAGGAGCCAGTAGAGGAGCTGGATCTCTCTGTCCCTCTCTGTCTCTGTTTCTGTGTCTCTGTCTCTCTGTCTCTCTCTGTCTGTCTATCTGTCTGTCTCTCTCTCTCTCATTGTTAGGGAGCAAATAGGAAGAGAGAAGAGAACAATAAGGTGACAAACAAGATGTTAGATGACAGATAGACCAGACTTGTGGTTCTGATTCTCCTTGTCACAAGGTTTTCTACCCTAGGGTGCTCTTAACAGCTAACGTATTTCTCACTCTGCACATTGGTCCTTCCACAGCAGGCCTTTCCTAGCAAAAAGTTTTCAGAAATCCCAGTTCACCAATTTGCATTATCTACGTTTTACCTCTCTTCTCTTCTCAATTTCCATTTTAGGCCAAGAGCCCAGCAGTATTATTCTTTTAATTTTATACAGCCACAGAGCTGAGACATTTGAAGTACAAGCATGGAGCTGAATACTGTTCCATTAGATGTTGGCCACACAAGCACTCACAGACATTAACTGGCACAGACCAACTGCCATTCTCTTAAATTAAGGGATATACAGTAAGGGCATGGCCAATCACAGAGCTATCTGAGAGCCTCCTGAACTGTAGAAGCAGTGGAAATTATAGTCCTCAGCAGTACAAGAAGTCCTCTAGCAAGCTTTTGCACAATTAGCTTACTTTGGAAGTGAAGACTGCCAATTGGATTAGTCAGCCAAATCTTGGCAGGACATTGATTCTATTGCCTTTTGTGACTATTCACCCCCGCTCTGTTCCCTTAGGTGTGGAGGACCAGAGAAAATGATTGCTTCTTATGGCTCAGCAAGGCTTTGTACTAAAGCTATTCTACTTGGGAAAGCAGAAAACAACAATCTTCCTCCCTCTTTTCCTCTTGAACCCTGCAAAATTTAAACTTCAAGTTCTTTTTTTTTTTCACACATTCTTATTAAATATTCTAGGTCTATGGTCAGATATAAGCTTCCTTGGTTCGGAAGCTTATTACTGACATCAAAAATTTAATCCATAGGTGTAATTACTATTATTTGCAAATGTCTAATAGTCATTTATAGTCTTCAACTATGAGGTTATTGTTCCCTATCTATCTTATAATTTCAACTAAATCAAGCAATGAAAATCTTATAGTGCATCCCTAATTGTGCACCAGACTGGAACTGTTCACACAAATTCCAAGCAATTACAAGGCTTTCTGGGAAATGTTGGCAGCAAACACTAGATTAAATGTTTATAACAGCAAGCTAGATGGGAAACAGAGATAAGAAAAATCTCATGGAAACATATTTTTTCTTCCAAACCACAACACTATTTTAAATTAACCTGGCTAAGGGAAAGCATTTTCAGACTGTTGTGCAATAGTTTTTGTAAGTAGTAACATTTACACTGTGGGAATAAGCTTAATAGACATAATCCTTCCTGATACCTGTGGCCAGTGTTAAAGATACCAGATAGAATTGATGAAAGACCATAATCAAATGCCAATATTGTAAATTAATAAAGTAGACACTTTAAAGCCACAATGGGAATCACATTATCAGAAAGTTGGAAATACATCATATGGAAATATTTAACCGTGAGTAAGCGTGTTTGATGTGGAGACTGTGATGAACACGTAATCAACTTATACTAAAATTAACTGCTTAAGAATTCAGGGGAAAGTCTGCAATGTTGTCTAGATAAAAATCTGTTTCTTAATGGAATTAGTCACTAAGTGCCTCATCTGCTTGATCCCATGCTCGCTTTTTCTCGTGTGATGAAGACGGGGGGAGTTAAAAGTTCACCAACTGTGAAGGTGCGAGCACTGAGGTTTCCAGCCCCTCACCTGAAGATGAAACACTGAGGAACGCTTCGTCCTTGGAAGCGGCGCCACCAGGGTCCTAACGTGATCATGCACTTTTTAATTTTGATTTATTTTTTTATCTTTAAAGTAGGAAAATAGCACAGAACAAGATGGAATAAAGCCAATTGAAACAGGATAGTGAAATTGGTTACAGAACTTCATAGCAGGATAACAGTAATAGGTATCATAGTATATCTCGTTTTCTTCACAATAATTGTTCTTTCAATCAGGTATAGAAAAATCAAAGGAAATACAGGACATTACAGAACTTATCAAAACAGAATATTGAATAAAGCAACACCACTAATCAAAACAAAGCAAAACAGAGATAAAAATATTTGCTTTCAAAGAAATGGTAGAAGGTAGTCCCCCTTATTTGCTATAGTGCATATAGTCAACCTCGAAAGAGATGTCAGATTTCTGGCTCCCACTTGCTAATGGCGGGGGGGGGGGAGTATTGGTGTTTGAATCTCAGCCCCACGCCAGCAAGCTCACAGCCGCTTACCGGGGAGACGAGCTGGCTGCTCGGTTTCCAAGCGCCCTAAGTTCCCGATCACACACTTTTTTAAAAAAGATGGGCAGAGCCAGTTTTGGTATGATTGCTTAGGACTGTTGTTTATTCCTACTCTGGATCCCTCCCTGTCGCACTTTTCCTTGTTGGGTGCTATTGGAGTGGCATACAATTTTTGGATTATGGATAAGTGAAAGTTAAATGTGGACAGCGTTCATCAGGTGTATTGGGATGTATGTGTGTGAAGTCAGTCACACCTGGAGCACCTCGTGGAGGAGAGATGGGTTTCAAATGCATGCAGCAAGCAACTGTGCTATGGAATAGTCCCAGGAAGCTGATGTGCAAAATGCATTAAAGACTTAGGCCATGAGTACAACTAAAGAAAAAAAAATCCTCCAAGATATGTGTTTTCAGGCTTTGGAATAAAAAATCAAAAAAGCTCCAAAAAATATTCAGAAAGTTGGTAACACACAAAGGTGATATTAAAACAACTGTTTGAAGTGATCGTTGAGAGCAACCAAAACAGACAAGAAATTGCAGCCTCCTAATCTGAGCACATATTAAGAGTATCTCAATTCGTATAGTAAATAAAATTCAAAGCAGCTCTTTTGTCTTCTTCAATTCTATTTACCATATGAATCAAGAGAATTTATGTAAAATTAATGAGATACATAAGAGATAAACATGAGCAGTGAGATCATCTTGATTTTAACAAAGGATATTGATAGCGATTGCCATGTCATCATAAAAGCAGGAACTTATTAAATTAAAGAGACACATTTTGAGTGGAAAAAATTACCAAGCCCTTGGATTATTATGAACCTAATAATAAATATAATGAAATTATATTAGTTAACATGGGAAAATATTTAAATTTCTTGCTGTATAAATTAGCCTTTCCTGTCTAGTGAACTTTTCTAAATTTAATGACTTATACTACATTCTATAATGAAATCTGGGCCATAGCCTAGTTTCAATTTTATTTACCATAGGAATCAGGAGAATATGTGTAAAATTAATGAAATATATGAGACAAAATGGTCCACAAGCTAAGAATACTTCTATTTTTTAAATACATGTGAAAGCAAAAGAAGAAGATGACAAAAGGAAGGAGACAAGCAAACACAACCTTCATCTAAAGTGTATGATTGTTCCGTTTTGTGAGGTGGGTGATGTGAAGAAGGGGGAGAAAACCAAGACCAAGAACAGGACCAAGAAGAGAAACAGGAACAGGAACCAGCACAGAAGCAGGAAAAGGAACAGGCACAGTCAAAGAAAAAGGCACAGGAAGCAACAGAAAAAGGAACAGGCAGAGGAACAGCAAAAAATGTAGCAGAGAAGAGTGTAGATAGATGTGTGTCTTGGTTACTTTTCTCTCGTTGTTGGGACAAAACACCTGATCCTCAAATTTAAGGAAGGAAACATTTATATAGCTTACAGTTGTGGAGGATTCAGTCCATACTCAGCCAGCTCCGAGACAAGGTGGTGTGGCTGAAGGGCAGCCGTTCATGGCAGCTGCAGGCGATGGGAGTGGAAAAGAGTGTAGGGGAAGAACACGCCTCCTTCCCTCCTTACATTCTGTGCCGGGCTCCCCACCTCTGGGTGGGTGCAGTACTCACACCACCAATCTCAGCACTAGACAAGGTGCCAATCACAAATGCTAAACTTAGAGGCCCTTGAAAGGCCCACGCCCATCCAGCATGAGGCTTTGGGGGGACATTTAAACCCAAATCTTAGCAATGTGCATCAGGGGTTTCACTTAAAGGGTTTTTGGTTTTTGGATTTTGTGAGCTGAATTGTGTTTTCAGTATTTTGAAATTTGTAAGTTGTTGGGACTTATTTCCTTATTCTAGCACATATTTATTTCTATGTCTAGTTTTGCATCCTTTTCCTTACATAAGGCCTATAAAATTTTCTACTCTCAAGCCCCGTAAAACCTGGCTCTCCTCAGGGAAGCTTAGTGGGTGCTACTGCTCCGGAGACCATAGCTGGCCAGAGGGTGGCTGGGAAGAGAGACAGAGGAGAAGCCCAGCTTCCTGCATGGATAGATGCACTGGGCTAGTGTTTGCAGCTCTGCATTTTCTTGTCAGCTCCAAGTTTGATTTAAAGCCTTTGGTGATTTTTGTTTGTTTGTTTATAATCATGTCACATGCAAATATCAGCTCCAGGATCAACAAAGCCATCCCTATTTCCTTGTAATTATCCCTCTCTCTGCAAAGATGGTTCAAATCACATCAGAAGAAAATTTTCACTTAACAGTGGAGGAAATAAACCTCTGGGCAGTCACATAATTTGTCCATGGTCATACGGGACCCTAGGGAAGCCGGGAAGGCAGATGAATTGAGTTTATTGTTGAAGGCTCTCCTTTCCCATCATCTGTCTCAGGTTTCATCTTTCCACTACAAAGGGGCTGCCCCTCTAAATTAACAAGAAATACATCTAACTTGAAACCACAGTTTTCTCATATGGTACCCATTATGCATTGCACAACTTCCATGAGCAGAGCATTAGGTTAAGTGCCACAATTTCTGGAGAAATAAGGAAATATTAACAAAACAAATATTAAAAGATAGTACCTGCTAAGTTTAATACATGACACGTAATTCTTTCTATGTTAAGATTCAGGTGGCTTTAAGGGCATATGTGACATACATAAACAGATCTGCTCTGAGGGCACCTCAGAAAAGAAGGAGCCAGGTGAGGCAGTGTAGGCATGTAATTCCACCACTCGGGAGGCTGAGGCAGGAGGGTGGCTGTGAGTTCAAGGCCAGCCTGGGCTACATAAGTGAGTTCAGGGTCCACCTTCACTACATGGTGAGATCCTGTGTTAAAAACAACAGCAACAACAAAAAGGAAGGAAGACCGGAAGGAGGGCTGATGAGCAAAGGCTACTGATATTTAGGGCTACGGTTTCATTTAACAGGTTAGTGCCTTTCTCAAGGTCTGAAGCTGAGGATCCTGAAATAACTCTTAGAAATCTCTGGTCCGAATTCCCTCCATTTATCCAAGAAGCGCTTGCCTTTTCTCCACCCCCGCCAGCCTGACCTGTCCAGAGTCACCCCTCAGCCCAAGACAGCGCTGTCCCTCGTCTCCTCAGTTCCCTCCCGGCCAGTCGGGGCCACACTGTGTGAAACCAGCTGCTATTCTGTGATGCCATCCTGGGACTGGCTCAGAACTTACGGCTACTTTCAGTGTTTCTTGTGCTGTCCCCTTTCAGACTTTATTCCAAGGTTGAAACCTAATCCTCTAAAATTGAGTTCACTTCCACTTTGTTTCTATTTGTTTTACCTCTGTATTTTTGAGACACAGAGACTCTCTCAGTAATGAAGAGAATTGTCCCCATCCAAAAAACACTGCCGAAGCACTGCCAAGGAAGGTGAAGAAATAGACTTTCCATGTTTAGGTGTAGCCTTTGATCCATGCATCACATCATTTTTGTAAGCGTTTAGCATTCATTAGTGACGTAATGTGCACATGGTGGTCAGAACCTGGAATTGTTAGCCAGTGACTTGACACTACCCAGCCAGCTGCTGCCATCACTGCTCTTCAATACCAAGTGACTACGCTCTGATTCTGAGTGTACAGAAAAGAGACTGAGACAAGCCGTTTCCAACGCTCAAAGGACAGTGCTCAATGCAGCTAAGAAGAATTGATGTTGATAGGGTGAACATGTACAGTGGTTTGATTATTTTTTGGCTTTTTCTCAAATGCTCATTCTAAGAATCCATTAAAAGCAGACCGAATAGTTACCATTTATAGTGAAAGAAATTAAGGCCTGAGATGTCCAGTGCTGAGCTGCAGGCTATTGGCCTGAATACTGGCCCGACCCCCACCACTCTCTCTTGCCCTCCAGGATCCACATTTCCCCGGCACCCGTCATGGTCCCAGTGTCCTCGCGCACATCTACTCTACATACGCAGGAAGAATAATTCTGGTTCCCAAAATCTTTCCTTATTTTTCCCTTTTTATTTAATGAGAGGCCTGGCACTGTGCCTTTTTATGATAATTAACTAATGAAAACCAACTTCTAAATGATACACTGTTGTGGTTTAAATAACACACATTTGTGGGAAACCTTTAAATCTACCTAAACTTTGCCCCAAAACTTGAGACAAAATGACAAATGGCTTTACAATTTCTGCAATCATTTTATTTGATCATTAAATTCATGTGTTTGGCATCAAAGTTTCCCATGGATTCAAAACACTGCCCTACTAGTAATGACTTTTTAAAATGTGTTGAAAAATCAGAAAGCTAACTACCTATTGTACTTAGGAGCTTCTTAGTTAACGTGTCCAGAAGATGGTGCCACCGTGGTGACTCAAATGTAACATGCAGTGATTTATTTTCCTTTACATTCTGAGATAAAACATACTTAATGAAAATACTATATCACTTTAACCTTCAGTTACCTTTCCTCCTTAGCTCCCCCAGGGTTGCTGTGTCGTCGGACTTGAGTCCAGGTCTTGTGAAAAGAAAGCCCACAGGAAGGGGACAGACACTATGAGGAAATCCAACGTGACTGTGTAAGCAGGTCTTACTGGCTGTTTTTTGGCCTAATTTAAAGTCTTCTTCCCATACCTTAAAATTCAGATGTTACAGACACAACATTAAAATGATGCCTCAACCAAATCATAGATGCAAGTCCAAGAGCTGTGTAATTGCTCCACCCGCTGTAGAAGTTCTGATTAAAACAAATCACTCTGACCTTGGTTGACATGGCCTAAGGGGCAATTATTCCCCAAGGGACTCAATTAAATGCAATTAGACCAGGGAGAGTATATTTAATGAGTCCCCATGTGGTACCTATCCTTCCAATGTATTTTTCCAGCAACTTTCACTAATGATTCGGTTCACACAATCTCTATCAGTGGATCACGATGGGATACTCAGTGCTATAAGGTGGTGGTGGAACCTAGGTTCCATCATCCAGGAATTGGAGAGAAAATACAGATAAATGTTAAGCAGGAAAACAAAAGGGGGTGTATTTATAGGCCAAACGGGTGACAGGGAGAAGGCAAAATACAGTCAGAGGAGAGGTGCCTACACGAGTGGCCTCAGTGACAAGCTGGATACTTGGAAGCTATAGAAAGGTAGGATGTACTCTGAGTCATGAATTTCCACCCTGCAGAGGGGTTTCTGCACTCCTCTTGTCTCACAGCTTTGCCTTATACTATGTACTCTCGCACTCTTAAGAGGTTATATAGCCAAAACTGCCCACCAGTGGCATGGCTTATTTAGGACAGGAAAGGACTAAGACCAAGGTGAGTAGTACAGATACAGGAGCTGTGTTATGGGAATAGTACGTTGACCAACTGAGTAACGTAAATAGTGTAAGCAGTGCTGGTTGAAGAAGTAGATTTGGGGCTCTTTCTAGATGCTATGTTTAGAGTTCAAAATTTATTTTGTCAACAAAAAAGAATGTAGACATATACTTGAATTGTGAGTTCTTACTATTAAAGTGGTATTTTCCAGAAGATTAAGCCAGTGATTATATCCCAGGTGTATGGAAAATTGTCAGGACTGACAGGTCTGGACGAGACCAATATTAACGATAGGAAAAATTTCAAACGAGAGCAGTAATCTCTAGCAGCTTTGAGAGAAGCCAAGACACCATGCAAGTGGATCTGGCAAGGATGAGTAACATCAAGTAGGTGGCTCAGCTTGAGCTAAGGTTGTTGGGAGGCAGCAGGCAGCGACGACTGTCAGATGGGAACCAGAGGGAAAGCTGGAGGGTCACACGGAAACAGAGGAGAAGGCGTGATCCAGGACAGAGAGCTGGGGAAGCCCCCGGAGCTCAGCCAGGAGTGAAGTAGTATCCAGATAAACCACCCACAACACACCCACAACAGCGGGAAGGCTGGGACTGCACATCAGAACATGGCTGGGCTTGGGGCCAGCAGACAGCCGAGGAGGCCTGGAGGGCCCCGATGTGAAGAAAGAGCAGAGCCTGCCCAGCCGGTGGCCTTGGGCAGCAGATCTGGAAGGAGCACAGATCACAGATCATAGCCAGACCTGTGGCCTGGACAGCAGCAAATGAGGAGAGAAGAGTGAGCTGGGAAGGCAGGCACGACAGGTAAGGGCAAGGAGACCGGCGTGGGTGTCCAGCATGACTGGAGCACCCCAACAGCAGCTGAAGGGGCCTCTTATTTGGAGGGGCACCAAGGAGAGAAAAAAAAGGAATAAACAAGTGTAAATGTAACACTGAAACATTCATGGGAGTAATCACAGGAAAAACCAGAATGCACTACAGAGTTCCTTAGTGATGGCCTTTTTTCACTACGGGTACCGCTTTTATTTTTCATGATATGGTGATATTGGGGGAGCTTCTTCGGAAACAATCTGTAAGTTACCAGCAACACCAACTGTACATCTAAGGTCATGTGTGTGCTGAGGACACCTTCACCCCAACCAGGAAGCTGCATCAGTGTTTCCCTCTGTGTTAGTGAGGACCTATCTTACCCCAGAGTCACAGGCAGAGGTAGGTTCATGCAGACCCCTGTTCCGGAAAGCAGAGTGGAGAAGGAATGCATCCACATCTGAAGATAGTAGTTTAGTTTTTGGAAGAAAAGGGTGAAAGAAAGAAAGGAGCATCAGAAGGTAGCGCTGAGTTCCAGGAGGGATGGGGAATTTGCACTCACTTGTGCTGATGTGGAACCAATGGCAAACACTGACTGGGGAAAACTCTTTACTATCCAACTGAAAGGAGGCACTGGCTGGAAATGTGGATTTTTGTCATCACAGACCTGAACTGATAATTTAATATGGGGAGCAGAGACAGCGGGGGCTACTATCAGTGCTCTCGTCACCCATGGTTCAGAGGACTCTGTGGCTGGTTCTTCCTTCAGCAGATTCCGACTTCTTTGCACTAACGGAAGCCTGAATGGCTGAGATAGGCTCAGCTCTGGGCTGGGCTGGATCATGGCTCGATAGACAGCTGCTGAGACCTGTGCATTGAAAATATATTTGGAAGTGTGATACAGTTTTTAAAAAACAGATTTGCTTCAAAGGGCTGGTAGATCAGAGACTAATGGATTTTCCTCAGCAAGCACCATCATAGGTGTGCTTAAAGAAAGAAAGTTTATAATTCTATGAGGCCCTTGAGGCAAGGCTGGCTGGTGGTAGCCTTTGAAAAATCAGAGGCGTGGTAGAAAATATTCTCTCTTGAGGTTTCAGTTTTCTTTTTGCTACCACACCATCCTTATCCTGGCCCTTGACATGGTATCCTGGATTTTTTATCCTGCCTCATCCTAAAGTATAGATCCAAACTTGTTTTTAAAAGTCTGAAACAAACAAAGGTACTCTGTGGGGAAAACTGTTTTAAACAAAGGTGCTTGGTATCCAGCATGATCGAGTTTAGAACACCTAAATACTTCAGGTGTCGTTTTCCCACAGGGCCAGCTGCGGTGCCCTGCACTGTGGGTGAGGGTGGAGGAGGAGCTGCTCTCCAAAATGCTGAGAGAGGGCCGAGGGTGTTCCGGGCCAGCTGTGCTGAAACACACTCAGTTCTGAAATGGCGACTTAGTATAAGCAGCCAAACATGGACTTGGTCCAACCTTAAATGTCCTCCTGAAACTGAGTGATGGCTCATAAAGATAGCCCTGTCTCCGGGAACTTTATGGACCAGAGCGGGGTGTTGAGGTGACAGGTAGGCCTGATCCCTGCATTAAAGTCCCCGTCAGGGTTGCTGGCGAGCACCGTGCAGCAGAGAGAGATGTCCAGCAGAGGGGAACTTGGTATGAAGTCTGCATCTGTGTTTTGACTTCGCACTTTTTTACTCTTCAAAATTAAAAAAGTTCAAAATATAACAAATTGAACGAATACTTTGGTGCTGCTGCTGTTTGTTTTTTGAGACGGCATTGTCCACTGGGCCGTTAGCATCCCTTTATAATAATTCACGATCCCTGCTTACCTGTTCCTTTCAGAATTTACTGTCATGAGCACTTATTCCCTAAGCATCTGGGGTTTTCTGTTTGCCATTTTTTAAATTTAAATAAGGAAAGATAGTAACAGGTTGGTTTTTCCTTTTGCAGTAGGTGTTGAGGAGCTCAGTGCTGTATTTCTCACCTCAATGAGCAACGGTCTCCTGCTGTTTTTTACAATCCACACTTTCTTTTTCTTTCTAGATCTCTACTTTAAGAGTATTTGTCAAACTTTTAAACCTTCAGTTTTTGGGGAAAGTTTTATTGGGTACAGAATTAAAACCTACAATCAGCTCTTCCTTACTCAGGCTCTTCTGGCGCGGGCGCCTCCCGCTCCGGGGGCCGGGGAGGCGGATGCACCAAGGGACAGGACAGACGTGCTGCTGTCCCCTGCTGAGCCTGCTGCAGGGCTGTGCTCCTATTTACCGAACCCCACACTAAAGAGGTGGATCTAAGATAGGAGAGCAGGAAAGTGGGATGCAGGAGGTACAATGTTCCACAAAAAAGAGTAAAAATGTATCTGAAAATTTCCATGAAATACTTTTAAATCATTTTTCTTTCTGGAGAGTTACACATATCCCTTCTGTCAGCATTAATAAATGAAAGGTGGTTATAACTACAATATTTTGTGGGGGCATAGAAAAAAATGAGTTCATATAAAATTTGGGTCATATGCAAATCTGTTAAGTATAAAATTATTATACAGAAATTGAAGTGTATTTTCTACTATTATCCAAATCCTTTTACTCTTTGTAATTTCTGGATAATGATGGTATTTTAAAAGGCTATCTCAAGACAAAATCAACGATGAGATTTATAAGCACTAGTGAAATAGAGAATACCTAACAAAATAAACTTCTCCTTTGCAGTTTGACTGATAATTTAGAATGAAAATTTCTCAGTGAATTTATGCATGAATTTATTCAATGAAAAATAGAATTCCCACAATATGCTGATTCCTTTGAATGCTTAAGGATGGAACTCTTATCTTCAAAAAGGTGGAAAGCCTCACTTTTCCTTTGCTTCAATTTAAAAGGATAAATTGTAGTCGTACTAGAGGATTTTTGTGAGCTCTCTTACAATAGAATGAAGGAGGCGATGGTCAAAAAATCACTTTCTGTTTTGAAATATATACGCAGTGGGACCTACTACAATGGCAATTTCCATTTTTTGTAAGACTGACAGGGGACATTAGTGAGAAAGGACAGACAGGATATTGATGTTTTATTTCAACAGCTGCATTTCTTCTTCATGAGAATTTCTAAAACTTGCTATTGCTGGAAAATTCCTCCTAAGGCCTCACATGGATAGAGTTTACATGGTGCTATAAGATCTCTTCATTTTTACCAAATTAAACTTTCAAATTTATCTCCTCATTTTTACTGAATTTAACTTTCCAATTCATCAAATAAACAGGCCCACTTTCTGTTAATGGGCCATTTTATTGACTAAATCGACAGATTTAGGCATTGGTTTCACTGTCACTTAGAAAGGATTATTCATGATCTACCTAGATTCATCCAATCTTACTGAAGGTTAATGCTTAAAAATGAAAATACCTATCTTTAAGAAGCAGAAGAATTTGACCAAAGGCAATTCATTTTTTTCTTCTTTCACTCAACACTCTCTATTTACTGTGCTCTAGTGGAAACAAACTATTCATACCTACTAGTTCCTTCCACTAGGCTTAAGGCCAGAGGCAGTGGGCCATTGCACGCTGCAGGAAACTCAGGAAGTCTCGGGGTATGTGCAGGGGCTGTAGGAGGTAGGGTCCCTACGCACCAGGGTGAGGGAGGGAGCAGAGAGCCATAGACCAGGCTCCAAAGGAAATGAGCAAAGCAGGTGGGAGGGACGATGCAGAGCCAATGAGAACAGAGGACAAACAAGAGCAAAGAGAGGCTTGGGCCAGCAGAGGGTGCTGTGGCTGTGAGAAGAGGAGGAATGAACCCAGACATCCTAGCCTGGGGTCAGGATCAGTCCTGACGAAGAGGTCTGCACCATGAGGCGACGCTGGTTTGTTACTTTGCACCCCTCCAAGGACAGCAGGTCAGGCTTCCTCAGGAGGAATAAGAGCAGTTTGAAAGAACAAGAAATAAAGCCTGGCTTGGGCTTTCTGTGGCATGAGGTGAGGGCAGCTAAGGGTTCTGTGCAAATTGTTTCTGTGCAAAGAAGGAAACACCCAAACTTTTCTCAGATGTAAAGCAGAATGGGAAAGGAGGGCAGTGGAGCTGAGCATCCATCAGCAGCAAGCACTCAATAAGGTCGGACACATTGTTACAAGAAAACATGGAGTTATGCAGTCAGTAATTGATTAGGAGGATCAAGACCAGAGAAAGATAAACACATTAATAGTAAGGGTGAACCAAACTAAAGCAAAGGGGATGACAGGAGAGGCAGCACTTTAAGGAATACTCAGAAGCCAAAGTGGTAGGAGATAATGTGACTGAATGGGAAGCTGGAGGGAAATGAGGGAGAAAGACAGACGTGTTACCCACAGCATGGATGTGTTTGGTTACAACAATTCAGTGGAAGGTAGTGTTATTTACTATTTAGAAAATGTAGATAAAAAACAGATTTAAAAGATAATAGTTTTGGCATGTTAATTTTTCATTGCCTATGGATGGACAAATTGGAAAGTTCTACAAAGATCTAATGAGAATTCATCAACAATTAGATCATTAAAATCTTTGACTAGTGTCTTTAATAGATAGGAATTAAAACCATGGAAGATACCTAGCAAAAGAAAAAAACACACAGCTGAGATAATATCTAGGATTGAGAATTGAGCTTCAACATTTAAAGACAAATTTAGAAGAACTCAAAGAATATTGAGAAAATGTGACTAGGCAAACAAAGAGGTGCAGGAGAGTTCAGGAGAGTGCTAGAGCAGAAGGCCAAGAGAAGCGAATCTCTTAGCAAGTGGGTGGTTGGCCATTGCTAATGCATCTGAAAGCTCAAGCAACATAGCTCAAAGCTGATACACCACCTACAGTTAGTGGTGAATAGACAAAAGTCACTTCAATGGTCTTGGTAGAGCAGAAATTATGTATCAGGAAGCTGAGTAGCAAGTAGATGGCAAAGAAGTAGAGATTTTTAAGTGTAAACAATTCTTCAAATATATGAAATAGAGAATACATGAAAAAATGTTGATGCCACCAGTCATTCAAGATGAAAATTAAAACAGTGCTGAGATTCCACCTCACTCCAGAAAAAGTAGCTATTATGAGGAAATCAACCAATAGCAAATGCTGGTAGGGCTGTGGGAAAAAGGAACCCTTCACCCCTGTTGATGGGAGTTGAGACTGGTGCAACCACTGTGGAAACCAATGTGGAGATTTCTCAATAATTAAAATTAGTGGTTCAGTTTGAACCAGCTAGTCCCATTTTTGGATCATCCTGAAAGAATTAAAAGCATCATACCACAACAATATATGCACATCCATTTTTATACTGGCACAGTTTGTAATAGCTAAATCTAGGAAACACCACAAATGCCCATTACATGAATGGATAAAGAAGGTGTGGGGATTTTTTTATGCAATGGAATACTACTCAGCCATAAAGAAAGATAAATCTCAGACATTTCTAGGTAAGTGCATGCACTTTGAGACCAGATCCTTACTTGAAATAAATCAGACACATAGGTTAAATATCTCAGTGTTTCTCTGGTTTAAGAAACTGAAAGGATAAATAAGAACCAAAATGTATAACAGATATTGGGATGTAGGAATATAATGTTCAAATAGGAAGGTGAACTAGGAAGGAGGGAGGGAGAAAGGAAGAAACAGAAAAAAAAGAAGGAAAAATGGAAATAGAACTTCTGTAAATAAAGAAGGGAAGAGGACTTGAAGGGAGGGGAGGGAAATGGGAAGAATTAAGAATCAAGATATATTTATGTGCAGGTACAAATTCCCGGTGAGGTGGCCATTATGTGTATCTGTTATGATTTGTGTCTGGGAGGCCCCCAAAGATTCATGAGGTCATGGGGCGGGTCTTTCAAAGATAGCTAAATCTAGAGTTCGGGATAGGCTCATTGTCTACACCGGGAGTGGCAGTGGGAGTGCTGCACCAGCCCTGGGTGAGTAAGTCACATACAGTATAAGGGTGGGAAGCAGAGGTGCTCCTTCCTTTTGCCCTTTTCACTCGTCACCTTCGGTACCTGCCACTACCATGGACAGCTGCCCCAGTGCCATGCCACCCTGCCTTTGAGCCAGCTGATTATGGACTGAAACTTCCAGATACTGTGAACTAAATAAATGTTTCCTTCCTTAATTGTGGGAATCAAGTATGATTCTCAGCAATGAGAGAAAAGTAACCAAGACAATATCTAAAATGTACCAATAAAATTAATTTAAAAATTCAAAATGTCTAATTAGAGATGGGAAGGAAAAAGATAGGGCTACAACTAGGAGCTGTCATAAAGTTTAGAAAGATATTTTTTCAGCAATAGGAATGACTTCAGCATTTAAGAAGTGGATGAGTAGAATACATGTATGTATATGTATGCAAGATAGATAACTATATGACTAATCTCTGTTAGTTCATCAAAAAGCACAGTTAGTGCTGTTACTCTTTGACTGATCACTTTTTTGCCTAGATTTTGTAACCTGGACAACTACTTCTAAGACAAAAATATGCAATATATTAATTAGTGTTAATTCCCTACTTTTTTTGAAATTCTATATCATTTCCATCCTCTTTTTTTCCTGTTTTGCTTTTTTAAAGAAATTTTTAAAGTGGATGAATAGATGGGAAGAGCTGGTTAAAGATGCAAAATATTTGATGAATAGAAGATAGTTAATAAGGACAAACTTAAGAAGAAAGAAAGAAATGTGAGATCCCAGGGAAGATGGGTGTTAATGGAATCTATATCATGATAAATGGATTAACCATAGAAAGATGCATAAATCCTTCTTTGTTTTTATCAGAAGTAAAAGGATGTGGAAAGTTTATGGTTTCAATGGCAACAGTCTATGAAAATTCTTATCCACTTGTTCCCATTTTCCTTTTGAAGCAGGCAAAAGGAAAAATCACATCAAAGAGTGAGGGCGAAAAGCCAAGGGTGGAGAGGAAGGCAGGGGGGTTGTGAGAGGGAGCTCCAAGGAAAGTAAAGAGAAGTCAGCATGGCCCTAGAAAGGTGGAGGGCAGCGGGGGGCACATTAGGAAAACATCGGATTTCCAAAACACCAAAGATCCAGTTAAGACTTGAGATCAGGAATTTGTGTGGGTGAGGGTTTAAGATGGAGGCTTGCGGTGGTGGTCACACATGGATGGGAAAGCAGTGACGTCTTGGTGTGGCTGGTGGAGGGGCTTAAGGTATGGCAGGTCTCAAAGGGGCCAGGGGCAAACCTGGAGAATGAGCTACTGGGAAGCCTGAGAGGCAAGACTGGCAGAGGCAGCCTGTGAATTTGCTGTTGGTAGGGAGGCAGCTCAACAGAAGACTGAGGGGAAGAGGAGGCAGAGGTCTCTGGAGGAGCCCTGGGCGCTAGAAAAGACAAGCATGCTGGTGTCTATGTGAGGCACAGTGGAAATCTATGCACCATGAGTTTGGATCACTCATGAGCTGATGAGGGGTGGAGTGCTCCTCATGGAAACAGAGATTTTAGAAGATCCTGGGAGTATAGTAATCTAGGGAGCTGCATGAGCACTGATCCCACCTCCCCCAAGCCAGGAAAATGACAAGGCTTTCCTAGGAGGACATCAGTGAGGGACTCAGTGGTCTCCAGGCAGAGCCTCTAGAAAGAAATGTGCAAAGCTGAGGATTAGACACAACGAGGTGCCACGACTTGCCTAGAGCCTCCAAGCAAGGAGCCATCAAGATTGCGCCTGGATCCCTGACAGTTAAGGTGCCAGTGCTGGCTAGAAGCATCCCGCTGGAGATCCCTGAACCTGCGGGCCAGGAGTGCTCTGTGCCTGCAAAAATGAGCTCCCTGTGTCGGCCCCACCTTGCACAGGGCAACTAGAATGCGGGGGGACCCGTGCCTTTGGGATCAACCCTGTGCCAGGGATGGTCCCAAGTTCCTCTCTCCCCAAATGGGACAACTCCACAATATGTTCCGTACACTTTCCCAAAGTTCCCAGGGCATGAGCTGCAGTCCTTATGGCACAAACCTCCCCACTGATGAGCCCCACTCTGACCCTCTTCCCTGAGCTACCTTACAGTCCTGTTCTATTCCTGGAACTGCTAAAAGACTGGATGCCCAACTAAACTTGCATTTAGTATCAATAACAAATTATTCTTGTTAGTATGTAGCCAAAATATTATATGCAGTGTAACTCACACTGAATTGGTTTCGTTGTTCACTTGAAAGCGTAGCTGAATGAATTTTTATTTGCCGAATCCCTCTGTCTGAGGTTGTCTTCTAAAAATCCACTTATATTCATATTCTTGCCTCAGGGTCTGCTTCTGATGGATTCTAGCCTAAGACAGTCAACAGCTACTCCAGAGGGAGAAGACTTGAAGAAGAAAAGGCTCTGAAAATAAACTTCAGAAGCAGTATCCTAGTGCAACATCCAACTGAAATTATGAGGGGCTATTGCTCTGATTCTTGCTCTAACCAAAAATTACCAAGAAAAAAGCCACAAAGCCAGCCTCAGTACATTTTGCCTGATTTGTAGAAGTCATCACCTCATCAGAAAAACACCTGTTATGCAGTCACCTGTACTAAACCCAATGCCAAGTATCATTAGTACAGCTGTGCTGTGATAGCTCTCTATTCATTCCACCAGCAAATGTCCTACATGTCTATCATGGGAGAAAAGTCTCTGCCTCAACAAAATAACATTAATAAATACAAAAAGGGAGGCCACACAGCCCTGCCTCGCTGTTTCCTGGCAATATTAGTTTTTGATTGCATCAGTGCTAGGGGTCCCAGATGCATTACTGCTAATGAACTTAACAACAGAGGCTCGTTTTTCAAATAATTTAATTAAAATCCCAAATGTTTGCTTGCTGCTATTCTTCAGATGCTGGATTAGAACTGCTTTTTCTACCTACCCAGCAGCATCATTAACATTTTCTAGGCTGATTTTTGCGAAACCCAAAGTTCTTATTTTCATAATTCTTATACTTATTTCTTTACTTTCTTCCTGCTTCAATGGAAGAATGGTTTGATTTTTTATCAGTGTTTTCTCCAACATGCCTAGTGGTTTCTTTGTCTTGAATTTCAATGCCTGAGGTTCAGTTTGTTTATTGTTTTGTTCATGGACAATGAATACAAATCATCAGTGCTAATGGTACCTTGTATTCAACTCAGGTACAGAACTGCTTCCAGTACTGAGCAGAACTGCTGGATTACGAATGTAGGATGACTTCTTTGAATATTTAGAATGCTAACCTAAGAGTGGTATCTAATTTAGGCATTCACATTATCATCACTTTAATGTAATGCTGGTCTTTTTCATCTTGGCGATAGACAGGATCAGTCTGTGGCAATATCAGAAAGCCCGGGCTGGGGCCGGGGCAAGACCTCCTAAGCCCCTGGGGAAAGCTAGTGAAGTTCACTTTACAGAAAACGATCCTCAATCTTTGGATGCCTCCACAGGCTTCTTTTTCATTTCCCTGTCGAGTTGATTGACTTCAAAGTGTCCTTTCCGCAACATTCAGAAGACAGGACTGCTGTGTCCTGATGCTTGCCTTGGCTCCACGCTCAGGGCTTGTTTGAAACCTGTGGGGTGCTGGCTGGGAGAGCTCAGGAGGTGTCAGGGAGAGAGAAGCTCTACAAAGGGGCGTTTTACATAGAGTGCTTAGGTCCTGCTCCACTGCCTGTACAAGAGTCACCATCCTAAAATCTTGGGAAATCAGATTTATACAGAGTTTGCAGGAAAATTATCTCCTGATTCAAAAATTATTAAATTGCTTGGGTGTCACTGAGAGATCATGGTGCATAAGGACAGCAATCTACGTTTGCTTTCATTTCACATTCCTGACTGCAGCTCCAAATGCCCCTGCGGAGTGGACAAACAGATGAAAGGGCCCTATGGGTTGCATCCAAAAAGAAGCAGAGAGCGCAGAGTTCCTCCTCTCCACCTTCTTCCAAAGTAGGCATTGTTCCGATGCTAAACCCAGGTGCCTCCTCAAGGTACAGTCAAGACCAATGGGCAGCATCCGTAGCTAGAGGCCTGCTGTCCCTGGTATTGGTCCATGTGGCGGCGCTGTGGTTTATTTCATCATGACACAGTAACGTGGGATGGAGGGCAAAGGGGGCACAGTGTAGATATTTTGGACTCCACCACATCTCAGCCCTGACAGGAATCACAACCCCGTCAGCAGTCTATAATCCAGCTTGGTCATTAATTTTGCATAACAGTTATACACTTTCTTTCTTCCTTACTTTAATTCACATTCTAAGTTTTTATATCCTTTAAACTTTAGACCATGCTTAGAAGAGATAATTGCTGATGGCCAAAACAGGCAGAATCAGGCAGAATTTGAGACAACACAGGAATTTGTCATTCTATGGGATAAGCCACTGATTGTTTCATAGAACTCAACAGCACATTAAGGCAATACTTTTTATTTTCACAAAGTTGCCAAGATGAAAGCCTTTTCACAAGACTAATGTCTTCAGACCCTAACCTAGAATCCTTCCTGCCCTCTCCCCCTCACAGGGCTTCTGAGCGGTGTAAGCTGAGTAAGAGCCGTTCCTAGGCAGCTCCCCCCAGGCTCCCTGAGCCCGCCTCCAGCTGCACACGAGGCCCCTAGAGCAGTGCTCAGGGCGTTCTGGGAGTCAGTTGTTGCTGTGCGGTTTCTCTGACTGCTTGGGACAAGAGCCACATCGGTTTAATCTGGGGACTGATTCTTCTGAGCAAGTCTCAGATAAAGTTAGTGATTTACTAAAGCTTTTATCCATCTCCTGATGGCTTTCACAGAGTGGGACACTACATGACCCGTGTGATTTGTTTTCATTTACAAAGGTGCAGAGGCTTTGAATTTAAAAATGGAACATTTTCTTCTTGTGCCAAATGTAAACAATTTAACATCCATTTCCCATCCAGCTATTTTACCAGTTCAAAAGAGTTTATATGAATCTTATCTGTATTATATTTCCTGCTGATTGGCAGTGCCTCCGCTTTAGCTGGGAAGCCAAAAATGTGCTGGCTTGGATTTGAACAGGAAAGGAATAACAAAGAAAACTGGGAAATAAATGTAATGAGTGGTTACGGGGTGCTGAAAACTATACTTATCATTTCTTACTCTTGTGGAGTTGGTGCTGCCATATTGATTTACGCCTGGAAAGTCTTTAATGGAAACACAACAAAAGCTTCAAAGTATTTTGTCAACAAGAAAATACAGCTTACATTATATTCAAAGTCCCCATCTTTTCCCATTTTTAGGGATTCCATGTTTCTTGCTGCTGAGATTTCCCTGAGCCCTGGGGGTGGGCTGGGTTGGATATAGCCATTCACCATACAAAAACAAGAGCCCCCCCCCATTTTCATGGCCAGGGAAATAATGAAGAGACCATGAGGAACCAAAAATATTGTGATTACTCCAGGACAACACAGTCAGTCTAGTTTACTTTTCTGTGGCTGTTACTAGGAATCGAACTCAGGACCTTGCACTTGCGAGGCAGGCACTGTGCCACTGAGCTGTATCTCCAGCCCCCGACTACTGATCCTCTGAGACTAATTTTTTTTCTCCCAGAATGGAAAAGACATATATTTGGCCTATTGTTCAAATGCCTTAACTCTCTCAAACACATTTAAAGCCAGAAAGATTGGAATGGAGTGCAGGAAAGAACAAAACCAGCCGTCTAGACATTTCCTTGTGGAATATCATATTTATAAACTGCTTTCTCTGCTTTGACTAAATTCACTCTGAACTGAGATTAGAAGTTAGATCATAAACTCAGAGTCTTTTGTAAGGAAGACAGGCAAGTGTATTGCTTTTTACTGCAAAAAGTAACCATTAATTTTGGCTTCAAACTGATATGCTCAACAATTTTTCTCAAAAGCCTCCCCCAGCTGCCCTTTCTAGAATGCTCTCATTGTCCTCACCTGATTCACACCCTCAGTCCTTTGTACCCCCTCCCTTTACTGCACCCCCCAAACTGCTCTGCACCACTCCGCTCTCAAGCCTCAGCTTAACTGAACTTGCTCAACATGTGAGCAGTGTGTTACTCAGTTTTCACTAAGTGCACTGGGTTTCCGTCAGTCAGCTTCATGACTAACACTAAGGCCTGACAGGTGGACATTTGTATGAAAGGTAACACAGCAGGCTGAAGAGGAGCAGTGTGTCCACATGCACCCTGAGCTTCGGCAGGCAATGCACACACAGCAGGAAGAGTACTGCAGAGCCCGGGCTCCGGAACTCGTAAGCGGCATGCGGCATCTGAGTCTGCCTCGCCTCATGAATGAAACAAAGGCGTGGAGTTAAGTAACCTGGAAAGTCCCTGATTCTTAAAATGCTTTTAAAATATTTAATCAGATTGTTGCATCTGTAGGAACCTCTGTCCCCCAAGGTCTCTTGCCAGTGTTAGCTGCCTCCCTCTGAGGAGCACCGAGGGTTTTCCCAGCACGCACACGTGCTGACTTCTGGCACCTTCCTTTAGCTGAGTGCTCTTGGTTCACCGCGCGTTGCCCCATCAGCTCACCTCTCACCCACCAGCCAGTGTGCCCGTGCCGTGGTGACAGCAGCAGCAAATGCCATGAGGCAGAGCAGCGGTGCCCAAGATGAGAAAACATCTGGTAAAGTCAGACTCACTAAGCAGAAGTTGTGATTTACATTTCATAGAAGCTTCTGTCCTCCTGGCCTCTGCAACACACTTTCTCTTTTTCTCTTCCTACAAAGAAACACACTGATTTCCTGTCTCTGTGTTTACATGTGGTTTCCATTTGAAAGGTCATCAATTATTGGAAGAATGATATCCAGATATTTCATTAAAAAGTAATCTCCAAATATTGAGCAACTCCAGAGATAGAATACTCTGGTCGCGTTGTGTGATGACACGCAGTGTGGGGAACTGAAGGGGAGGCACAGGCTTTCTCAGCCTCAGAAACCCAGCCTTAGACGGGACGCTGTGTGACAGGGTTATTTTTGATGAGGGAACAAGTTTAGTCAAGTGATCTACCTAAACATGTGCATCCTTCTTTTATCAAGACACTAGCCCTAGAGTAGTGCCACCTGTCTCGAATTAGACACTCGGGGAGTGTCTGTGAAGGCACAGAAAGGGTGGGAAAGTTGCCTCGGAGTCATAAACAGAAATGCGTGTTGTGATAATAGCTAACTAATGGGTGGCGGTTGTTACATTGGCTCCTTCATCAAAGATGGAGAAATAATATTAGCAGGCCCCAGATGTTCTTCTTTACCCATTTGGCTTGAAACCCAAGATGATACCATTAGGCTTTGAGGCACCCACACTCTTGAGACTTTGGTGAGATTTGAAACTGTATGGAGTCCTGTCCTCAAGTGCTGGTGACCTGGTGCTTCATTCACAAGCTGAGGAAGAGTCCGATAGGCTCACATGTCGGGTCCACTTGCTCAGGCAGACTGACTGGACTTCGAGGGAGTGGGCCCACAGTCTCCCTCCCCGTCCCCTCACGGCATGAGTTATCTGACGGTTCTATGAAAGCAGCAACTGATCAGTCTTTGTTTATTTTAATACAGGAAGGAAAAAATGCCGGCATTAGTCAGTGGTTATTTTTCAATGATGAGATGACTGATGATGTTAAATTTTTCTTTATCATAATTTTAATAATAAACATCTATAACTTTATAACCAAATGAAATAAAATGAAGACTTTCCACTTTGAAAATACTTTAATTCTAGGAGAAACATCTTGAAAGTTAACAAAAATAAAATATTAGTTTCCGTAGCGAGGCCTAGACGTGGTGTTTCAGACTGTTGCCTGTGATCCGTGGACCCCACCTGCAGATTCTGATTCAGGAGCTCCGGGCCTGAGGGTGTGTGTGTTCAGTAAGTCTCTGCACTGGAAACATGCTGCAGAAACCGGACATAACGGTGAAACCTCCTATGGCAATGCTTTTGGCTTCTGTTTATGACACAATCACTTTTAGCAAAAATTGTTCCTTTTCTGTGATTTTCTTCATTAATGGGAAAATGTCCACATCAAAATCTATTCAGTAGTGCCACATTTACACTTGGTGTTCTGTTTTGAATTGTTTCAAATAGAAGTCTCTTGGGTTAAAATATTTTCAAAAGGTTCAGCTGACGGGGAAAGTGTGATTCCCCCCAGAGGCATTTGAATGGGCCCAAAAGGCTCAGCTCAGCACTCCTGAGTTTAATCATCTGAGCACTGGAACCCCAGAACCCTCCAAAACCATGCACTGAGAAAACACAGCCTAATGTCTAAAGTCAGTGGCAAATCAATGCGGAAGTGGCTTGGAGCCAGGTGTTTATCTGCAGTTTTGGTTTACAGAACACAGCACTCAGTAACAAATCACGAGTCATCCCAAGCGACAGGTCAGCTGGGCAGTGAGCTGAGCTGACCGAGCCATCACCAAAGGAGTCTTAATGTTACCCTACTTAGAGTTAGACCATGTACAAGTTATCTGCATTAAGGTTAAAAGAATAACTGAAAATGAATACCAAGATTAATTAGGATTTTCTGATTAGACTACATTACCAAGGACTAAATGACAGGAGAAAGGTAAAATAGAACTTCCAACCACAGAACACCCCAGCCAAATAGTTTTCACCCCAGAACACTACTGATGACAAGTCAGGTGATAGAGGCACGATAAGCAGACCACAGATGATCGCTTGATTCAGTTCCCCCTTCCTGGTAAACAGGGGACCCCAAGCATGACCTCTGAATGTTTTCAAGGCCAGAGTCACTTTGGCAAAAAATGTTCTTTTGCATTTTCCTATAGATGATAGCTAAAGAATCTACTTACATGTTTCAAATACACATGCACATGTTCACGTATGTCTGTGTGCTTTTATGTAATACATACGCACATATTCAAAGGCACATGTGCCCAAGGTAGGGGTGGGTATGTGGCTATGGTTTAAGTAGGGACTAATTCCCTCTTCTTCCTTCGCAGCACTTTTCTGTGCCCCTATCATTCCAGAAGGGAGAAAAGGAGGTGGAAAAGAAGAACAGAAAGTGCTCGAGAGTGAAAGGGGAGCAGGGAGATGAGATGAAGGGGCAGTCAGCAGAGGGTTTAGGAAGAGCAGAGGGAGAAGCCTGCCCTCCCAGCCCCTCTTCCCAAGTTCCGTGCCCCTGCAGAGCCTCCCCCAGGCTCCTCCCACCCATGGGCCAAGCCTGTGCATGCTAAAGCTGTGGCCTCATACCTCCAAGTATGGACCCCAGAATTCCATCTAGAATCAGAAATTTAAAAATATTTCCTGTTGCTATCATGATCATTGTATTAGGAGGCTGATTAAAGAAACCATGAGAGTCTGTATGCCATTTCCAAAGTGTTCCTAATCTTAGAATCCACAGGCAGTGAGTGCAGAGCTCCTTCGAGGCCTTCATGAGAAAGCCCCCTCCTAGCTCCTGAGACGTAAACTGTAAACTGTCCAACTTTATGTAGAATTCAAAACCAGCCCTACTGGGCACCCCAGTATGCATTCTACTCTTCACAAGGTTTTATTTTGAGTGTGTACATGGCTGGGTAAAGAGAGGCCTTTTGGGTACAGTATATTTCAAAACACAATTAAAATAAATGCTTCAAGTGAAAATGTAAAATGCGTTTGTATTGTGCTAAAGCCTTTGGCCTTATCGGTGCAGAGTGTTCCTCTGCAAGGTCATTAGTAACCAGCCTCACACAATAGGCACCAAGCGTCAGCTGCACAAAAACAAACATGGCCCCAAACTCCACAATAACTTCCTGTACCTGTCCTTGTTTGCTTGCTGAGCCCTTGAACATTAGAAGTTACTGAAATACATAAAAGCATAGCAGCTTGAGTCAATATTTGCCTGCCTAAGCGAATGGTTTTATTTAATGAGATGATTGAACAAACGCATCTCCAGGCAGGCAGGAAAACAACCTCAAGCTGGCCGTGGGGAAGGCAGGGAGGAGGGCAGAACCCGCTCAGCAGTCAGGGCAGCACTGGGTGAGGTCCTGAGTCTGCAGAGGGTCCCGCCCTGGCCCTTTCCCTGCTAGGGAAAGAAGTCTGGTGGCAGCAGAAATGCTCTTCTAGGCCATGCCCCTCATCGCGGTCACCTGAAGGGTCTGCTGCGCCCACAGCTGCTGGACCATGGAGGTCCCAGTGCTAACAAGCTCCCTCGCAGTCTCGATGCTGCTGGCTCTGGGATCACACGTGAATAGCTGGTCTAGGGCAGTGAGTAGAACATCTCAAAAGAAATGTAACATGAGCCACAGTTGTAGTTTGAAGTTGCCTAGCATCTATGTTAAGAGAGAACACGTGAAATTAAATGGAATAGTACACACCGTGGCATCCACAGCAGTCGGTTGCCAGGAAACCTCTGCCACTTCCCTAATCCCAAGATGCCTTCATCCCTCACACAAATGGGGTAGCCTTTGTGTATAACCTAAGCACACACTTCACATAGCTGAATCATTTTTAGATTGCTGATAGTCCCCAAGCCGATGCGAGTGCAATGTAAATAACCTTTATTCAGTGTTGGTTAGAGCAGGGGTATGCAATGGAATCTGTGCATGTCCAGTGCAGACACAAAAGGTTTTCCATCTGTGGTTAGATAAATCCATAGATGTGGAATCCATAGACGGTTGACCGGATATTCAGCATGTCATTATTTTAAATGTAATCAATGTACAAATTATGGAGATATTTTTTATTCTTGGTAATGTCTTTCAATTCCAGTGGGTACCCACACTCACAGCACATCCTGGTGTGGACTGGCCGCATCTCAGGCATCCAGTCGCCTTCCTTGGCTTATGGCTATAGTGTTGCATGGCCCTCAAGCCCACAAATTCCTGGTCCTCCTTGAAAACCCTGCTGAGCAGGTCTGGCTACACAAGTGTAGCAATAGAATCTTGCTCAGAGACTTCCATGGCATCTGGTCTCAGCTAAGCTCAGTGGGAAGAGATTCAGAAATAAGCTTGACCTGAGAGGGAGGGAGGGTTGCCACCACGTGAACAGAAGGCCCATTGTGTGTATGTTTGTGAGAAAGAGAATCAGGGATGAAGTCATCATGCTGATTCCATTCCCTCTAACACACTTGCAGAGGCCTCTGAGGAGCTGCTTACTGCTGCCCGGCCACGTCCCCCGTCTTCAGGACACTTAGCTCTCTGGGTGGGGGCTCTCAGAGCTCTGCTCACACTAGGAGCCGCCTCTGTATGCTGCAGAGCCGCCTTCCTCGCTTTTCTCTTTTACAAGTGGCTTGGGTCTGACTGCAAGGAGTGATCATAAAGAGAATGATTACTTTTATGCTGGCTGCAATGAAAGGAAGGCTCTGTGAGGAGGGGGTTTATACATGGAAATCAATACCAGCATTGGAAAGAATCCCCTTTTGCCCATATAAAGCGCTGCCCACAGGGTCAATAGCTGGAATTAACCTGGATCCCGTTTTATTATTATTATTTTTAATAAAGCTGCTTTATGATAGACTGTGATGTGAGCTCCCAGGCCACAGCTGCCCCAGCATGAAGGCCAGGAACGAAGGGTGTGACGCGAGAGTTTTCTCCCGTGCCAGTGTGCACGGCTGCCCACCCACCGCCCGCAGCTTCCCAGCTCCTCAGTTGGAGAAGGAATCGCGAAATTAAGCCTTTGTGAACACAAACAGATAGTAACATAAAGAAGTATGTGCTTATTGCTCTGATTTTATTGGTAAGTTAATTTATAAGATACAATAATAAAAATTAGCATTGGTAGGTATGTTCTGAATAAGCTCAGTACCGAACTTAATGCTGTGTGATGCTTTATGTATCTCATTTAATTCTTTCAACAATCCTGTAAGGTAAGGGCATGGAGCCCCAAGGCAGGTACAGGTCCTGCGGCAGGTAATAAGTGGTTGGCACCCTCCCTCAACCAGAGACTTTTTGACTCCCAAACCTGTGCCAGTTTCTGACCATGAGTGTGTGCTCACGCTCGCATCTCTCTGGGGTGTGCCCTAACTAATCCCCTGCTTAGGAGACTCTGTCCTCATCTAAGGAAAGGGCCCATTTTCTCACGTCCGCCAGCTGAGTTCTCATCAGAGAGAATCCTGCCCCAACCCCACACGACTTGTCATCCTCACCATGATGCAGTTTTCTCTGGCTCTTTCTGCTGCCCACCATGTTAAACCTTACTGTAGCTGTTTGCTGTCTCTGTGTCTCCAAAACCTACCCCACTGCCTCAAAGTGCAAACTCCAGAGAGGCTTCTTTGAGTCACTACCAAAACCAGCCCTGGATTAGTTTCTGATAGGTAGAAGGTGCCCTGTAAATATTGTTAAAAGAAATAATGAAATCCATCAGATGCCACCAGACACAAGGAGAGGGCAAGAGCATGAATTTTTGGGAAGTGAGAGAGAGAACCTCCACTGGAAGCTGGTCTTGACCAAATAGCTCAATTCAAACCCCAGAAGAGTTTCAGCATCGCTCCTGAGCCAGGAGTCAGCAGCACCTGTTTGGTCAGCACCACTTGGTGAGCTTTCCTGTCTCTGGTAACCCTGGCACTGAGTGGAGCAGGAGCAGCCCACTGGACTACAGTACTTCCCTTGATCCTCTGCTTCACTCAGCTCTCCTCACGTTGACAACAGTATGGGACTTGGGTGACTGCTCAGAAGAATTGCTCCAGAGCCAGGTGCTTGGTCATGCTGTCCCATGTCCTTTTATGGACAGGACATAAAGAAGGAAAATTGACAATTTGTAGACTTAACCACATCTGTGCCAGGTAGTTTCCCACTGGTGACTCTCCAAACCTGGCGTGAGGTAGGCTCATGGGCTGGACACTGAGGCATGGGGAAGAGTTAAGCTGGTGACAAAATTAGTGAGGAAGAGCCAAAGTATGAGTGACCATAAAATTAAACTGTAATTGTCTCCTTCATGTGACCCCCTCCCCCCACCAGGACTAATATGAAGTGAAGAGACCATTGTCCCTAACAGCATTCTGTGCAAGCCTGCCACTCAGAGTGAGCTAGTGTAGCGTGTAGGGCACAGTGCACACAGGGATTGACACAGAACTCAGCTCCTTTGGCTCCTCTTGCTGATCAAAAACCAGCAGCCCACAGGATGATAATGCTTGGAAAAGCCACAGTGCCTCGGATTGGAGCATTAATTGATCCAAATCAACACTTTCTGGCTACAAAGCAGACCAAGTGCTCACCTGCCCAGGCCCAATCCCTACTGATGTGGCGATTTCAATTTGTTTCTAGAAACCCAAGAGACCTCCCCTTACATGGCTAGGCTTTGTCTACTGGTTCATTACCCAGCAATTCCCACCTCCATGCCACCTCATTTGGTGTAGGAGGTGCCTTGTGGGTATCGTGTGTGCATCGTGAGCCAGAAACTGTAGCTTGCACAGGAAAGACTGGGAGGCAGTCGACAGCCTCCCAGCAGTATTTTAGCCTGACTCTGCTTCCAGAGAAACAGCTCACTGGGTCATATATTCCAGAGTCCTCTGGGATGCTCAGCTGACAGGAGCCCTGCTGAGATGCTACTGGTTCTCCAGGAAGCTGGGCTGTACTCACCTTTCATCTGACGGAGAAGGGAGAGCAGGAGCTTCCATGTTTGAGAACACAGGATGGATTTGGGTGCTTGAAAGGACTGTCATACAGGGAAGGCCAAAGTTAACGATCCTCGCAAGTAGGCAGTTTGGTGGAACTGTAGAGATTGCTTCCTATGAAGTACAGAATGGTAACCACTAGCTGTGTGTAACTGTGCTAATTGAAAATAATTTAAGACAAGTGAAATTAAAAATTCAGTTTCACCCTCGTGCTAGCAGGTGGCGTGCCACGAGGGACTAGCGGCGTCATGTTGACGGCGCACAGTTTTCATTGCTGAGCCCTATTGAGGGCACTGGCTAATAGGTTGTCTGCTCTCCAAAGTTTAGAGAAGAGGAAGTGGAGGCTTATAAAGGTCAATAGCAAACATGCTACACCTTTGTCTCACAGATGGCAGCTTGGCTGCAACTAGAAAGGGCCCTGTTTGTCTGACTCCGTCTGTTCATTGTCCCAGATCATCTCCTCTCTCAGATGACAGTGGCAGCTGGTTTTCTATTAACTCCAGCACAAACACAAACAGAAGAAAGTAAGCTGGTGACAAAATTAGTGAGGAAGAGCCAAAGTATGAGTGACCATAAAATTAAACTGTAATTGTCTCCTTCATGTGACCCCCTCCCCCACCAGGACTAATATGAAGTGAAGAGACCATTGTCCCTAACAGCATTCTGTGCAAGCTTGCCACTCACAGAGCTGCCTCAGTCACCGAGGGGCTGCACCGTCTATTTACCCAGGGAATGTAATTTTTCATGTTTCTTTGGTTTCGAGTATAAATGGGATGTGAGATTTTTATCGCTTAAGTAACTTTCAGAAAGCTCACCTAGTACTATTCACACAGGGCACATTTAGAAACATTTGGGTTACAGCAACCAATAAGCAATAAAGGCCACTATTAGCTTATATATGAAAAAAAATACTTTCAATTACCCCGCAATTCAAAGCTTGCACAACAACGTAAAGTGTCAAGGTACAAGAAGATAGCCGGAAAATTTCTATGACATTCTTATCTCCATACGAGAATCTCTCTAGTCATTTTCTCAATTTTATGCACTGGAAGAATCTTGAATTTAGGCCAAAGAAAAAGTGGCCATTTTCAGGGGTGATGTAGACTTCAGGAAACTCCTAGAGCTCCTGAGGGGCAAGCACAGTACCTTATTCACCTGTACCCCCATTGTTCAGCCTGGCAACGTTTGAGGAAAGGAAGAAGGAGGGAGAGGGGACAATGATGTCTTTAAACTTCCAGATAGTTTGTTAACTGGAAAAGGAACATACACCACGGAGCACTCTAATTATCTTCAGCTGGTCTCCTCCTTGTGCTGAAGGTAGTCAGGTGGCCCTCTCCTGTTTTCGTTTGTTCACCAGCCTCACGATTAATAGAAGCTACATCTTTCTCTAGCCATTCCTTCCTTGATGCCTGTGTGCTTCAACTGAAATTGAGTATGTGCTTGGCTCCAGGAACAGACCACAGGCCTGGGCCTGACAGAGAGAAGAGCTGAAGGGCATAGCTAATGAGGACAGCTAATGGGGATGATCTAAGAAATCCCCAAGGAGAAGGACCCTGCACTGGTGTTCTGAAGGAGGAAAGCGCCTGCGGAATTGCACTGGTCATCCGTGAAGGAAAAAGGTGAAGGCAGATGGCTGAAGCCTTAGTTTGAACTTCTTGATAGAGTTTTGAATATCTTGTTTACCTGAACCAATAAACTAATTATCTTTCCCCCTTTAAAAGCCTCTGTTTACTTTTGTTTCTGTTACTTGGAACAGAGAGTAAAGATTACAAAACCAATTACCTTTGCGAGATCACCACAGTGACCTTTGTAGCCCTTAACTGAGACCTGTGACTTCCTTGGGCTGCGATACTTGGAAACCTACAGCTCTTCATAGATTTCCAGGCTTCTTTGGCCTTCATAACGTCGGTCTGCTTCCATGTATGTGTCCGCTGATTTCCACACACCATGTCCTCTGCCTTTACCCCAATCTAGCTCACAGATCGCCCATTTATGATGCTGCATGCCAGCCTTGTACACTTATGCTTTCTTGGCCCTTAATTTTCCAAACCCATCTCATGAGGCAGCTTAGTCCAAGAGAAGGATACAGTAAACAAAGATTTATATGGCACTTTGTGCTTTATATTTAATAACTGATCTGTCATGGAATCTATCTGCATAAAAAGTTGTATAATTTATAAATGTCTTGGCTGCCGTGGCTCTGGTAAATTATGCTTCCTGCTCTCCCACATTTACATGGGCAGCTTGCTACTTACCAGGTCTTGTGTACTCAGAAATCATCAAATGTATTTTAAGATTTCTTCTTTGGCAAAATGAAAACTAATGCTACAAAGAAACAGTGGTTCATAGCTATGCACTGTTTGATGATTCGGTACCGAAGAGCTGGAGCTCCATGCTTAGCAGGCTTAAGTGCAGGCTCGATAGTTTGATGATAGGCTTTCAGTACAATGTGGGGGCGCCGTGGCATACACATGAATTTTATTCCCCATTGCAGAGGCTCAAAGACACAGTGCACTAAGTGGTAAAGCTAGATCTCTTTCCACTATCTTTAGTTTTCTTCAGGTGTTTTATTATCATGCCCTTTGACGGATAAATCAGAAACACTGATATTTTGATTAAACAAGTATTTTGTAGTTTATAATGCCACATATCTCCTTCATAACAAAAATGAGAGATATATAGATAATAAAGTAAAGACTAGTAAGTCTGTTTGTGATGCATCATTACTATTCTATCATTAATTCATATAAAGGGCATGTATTATCTAGTTGTTACCATTGGGATTCACAATGTTTTGCAATTTTGTATTTTCAGTCAAAATTCAATTTGCCAATGGACTAGTTTCAGAAAGTTCCAAGATCAAGTCCAATTCTAATTGTAACTAAAGACTCTGACAGGTCATCTGGGATCAGAAAACACAATCATCTATCCTAGAATCGTTTGTATAACTTCCTTAGGTATGTGGGGAAAGTATGTGTCTGGAGTGAAGAAATTTAGCAGCCAAAGTCAGACTCTCAAAGATTCAACATCTCGCAGGACAAGTATGTGGTTATGTTCCTAACAACCCACCCCTCTTTTTGTGCAACAGTCATGTGCTCAAATTTCCTTGACTTTTATCAAGAACACTTGCTGCTATGGTTCGGATTTTAAATGCCCTGCAAAGGCTGGTGTGTTAGAGATTTGGTCTTCCCTGATGACACTGTTGGGAGTAGCAGGTGAGCCTATTGGAAGAAGTTCGGTAGTGGGGTCTATTGACACCCATGGCTGTTCTCTCACTGACTCTCAGCTGCTACAAAGTGAGCATCTTTGCTCTGCCATGTGTTTCCACCATGATCTCTGCCTCCCCCAGTCCCAGATTCAAGAGAGCCATGTGAACAAGGACTGGACTCTCCAAAACCATGAGGCAAAACAAACTTTTCCTCCCAGTAAGTTGTTTATGTTAGGCATTCTGTGGCAGTGACAGAAAAGTCTGACATGTTTGCAGCCTGTTCATCTCTTCAGTCAGACCTTGTGAAGGTCTCTTCTAACATATTGTCTCAGAACCTAGACAGTTCCCAATGGTAGACACTAGAGTTGTTGGAACAAATGCATGCTTACCACACAAAGCACCATGTGTTCCTTGCTGGTATGTTGTTTTCCAAGGGTAGAGAACTAGAGTTGGGAAAAAAAGATAACTCACGCTAAATCTGCCTTTTAAAATGATGTTCCTTGCTCAAGGAGTACCAGTTGGCAACCACATTTCTCCTCTTCCTCCTCCTCCTCTTCTTCCTCCTACTCTTCCTCCTCCTCCTCCTTCTCCTGTCTTTTTGAGACAGGATCTCACTATTAGTTCAGGCTGGACTTGAGCTCAGTTTGTAGTCCAGGCTGGCCTCACATTCACAATGATCCTCCTGCGTCAGCCTCCCAGAGTGCTGGGATTACAGGTGTGCACCACCATGCCCTTTCTAATTAAAAAAAAAAGAGGACGTAGTTTGAGCTCACATTTCCCCAGGAGGAACTGTTCTCCAGAGATTAATGTTGGACAAAAACTACTAGGAGCCTGTAGTCCCTTTTACTCCTTGGACACTTCTACTTCCAGGGTGATGACTGACAAATGACTGCATTTCAAGAAACAGACCCTTTCCATCAGTAGTGGGAAGAAAGAGATCATCCTATGGAGGAGAATTGCAGGTGGAGGTCCAGTAATTTTCCTCTAACCTGTATCCAAGGGTGGCATGTCTTCAGTCCAAGGGCTTTGGCAGTTTCTAGAGAGAAGATATTCCTAGGCAAAGGAAGATAGCCATTACAAAAACGTTAAGCACACACCAACCACATGTCAAATGGTTCAGGAATGGCTGGCTGGCATCACTACCGCTCATGCAAGAGGAACAGGAAAGCTGCAGACAGTAGCTCCATACTGTAGAAGCAGCCTCACCATCTAGGAGCCCATCTAGATGTTCTGTGTCCTGTGTTCCCCGCTTAACAGAGGAACCGGATCGTCTCTCCAGCTAGGAGACAGGCCATGCTACTGTCAGACTGTCTGCTTCACTCGCCTCTGTGTCCATCTTACATTAAGTGCCTGTCAGAATGTTTAGATGAGAAAGGAGGACACACAGGTGCAATTGTCCTCACTCACTGCAAGCTTTCAGACTTTCTTCAGAGGAGTTAATTTCATAGGTAAATACAATCTGTGAGTAGTTCATAGTCCTTCCTACTTATAATTTCTGGAAGTCACTGGTATATGCTAAAGTAAATAAAAATATTTGAAGGGGAAAACTGGATTAGATTATTTCTATAATATGCAATTTGCTAGCATTTTTTATTTGCTATCATTTTTTAAATTCTGTATACCAAATCTTCAACTACCGGTTCTGATTATGAACAAATCACTTAGTTCTACCTGTATCCATTTATAAACTAATTCATTTGTCCTTTTCTTCTTTCACCAAGTATTAATTGAAATTCTGCTGTCAGTACTGCATTCAGTGTTACAAAAAGGCTACTCATATCAACTTGACAGAGTAATTCCATATATAAAGTGAGATAATTTAGAAAAGCTTCTAGCACATAGGCTAGGTAAGAAACTTCTACTTATGTGAATGTGGAAATGAAATATCTTGAAGGTGAAGGAGATAAAATTCTTTCTAGGATTCAACTCTGCGAGTTCTGAAACTTTGTTATAGAAACCTGACCATACATTGTTTTCTTATTACCAAAGTCTTTAACGATTCATTTCCTTTCCTCAATAATAAAATGGGGATATCAGTTTGAAAATCTTCCAAAAGCCAGGTAAAATGAAATTTAAAATCAGTGTACACCCACGGGTGCTGGTATTTCTCTAAATTTGCTTTGGAACTGAGTATGAACCATATTTGGACAGAACCTTCTTATAAGGAAAGCCGTTCTCTGGGGGGTCACTATGTGACCTTGGGTGACAGGAAGGCTCTCCTGCAGCTCCCGGAGAGCTCCTGAGTGACCGTGCCTGCCTGGCACTCAGTGCCCACCTCGCTTAGCAGAGGATCCTCTCTCTCCTCCTTCTCTCCAGGGTCTTCAGTGGCTCACTCAGCTTACAGCGCGTAGATGGTCAAAAAGTGCTGCTCAGCTGCCTGGAGAGATTAATCTGTTCTCTCTTCTCTAGAAATTTAGGGAAGAACCAGAGTGAAAAATTTAAAAATACCAAGAAGTGGGTGGATATCCTAGGGCCATGGTGAAAAGCAAACTATTCTTATTGGGTGTTTTGCTTGGTGAATCCATCAGGGCTAATTAAATGTTCTACTGAGAACAGGGTACGGCGTGTTTTATAAGGCTGAATAAGTGTTGGCGAGGAGGCACAAAGTCTTCTCCCAGAGGAAGCTGCTGACTTATGTGAAGTAGAATTCATTGCAAGCGCCCGCCCCAAGTACTTGCTGCTGGAAGACAAATGGACGAGCCATTTATTAACCAGCACCTTGGAGGCCCTGGTGAGAATGGGAAATTTAGGACAACTTGGGCATTTTTCCTACTCTGCTTCCCTAACAGTCAAACCTGTAGCATTGTTGAAAATAGGAAGAAATACCAGAGAATTCTGTATTGTAATCACTTTGACATAATTCTCCACAATGGAAAAGTAGAGACAATATTCTTTTAGGCCAAACCTTTATATTCTTCTCTGACCTCATAGTCAGTCTCCAGAAATCCATCATTCACTCTGCTTTTTGTCTCACCTGGCCTGGTTGGGTGCCCCGGTGAACAAAGATAGCTTTAGATCTTTGCCTTCTATTCTTCAATGAAAATTGGCTTCCTAAGAAGATAAAGGGGACTGCTTCCAAGACCTGTGACCCTCCTACCATTTCTTTTTGTCTTTGAACAATGACTTGAAAGAAAGATACTTTATTAAATGCATAGTGAAGTGAAATTTCTTGATCAAATCATCTTTTCTAAGCCTACATATATAAAATCCAGCTAAAGATCTTTCGAAGATATTTTTTAAGGAGAATGAACTGTGAAAACATTTATTTTTATAACTCATTTCAGAAAAGTTGGGAAGAATTTGGCTGCATCAAGACACAGTTTAGTAGGGGTGGAATAAAGTCACCTTCATTTATTTATAGAAATATCAAAGAGACTCAAACAGTAATAAAAAGAAAAATCTGAAATTTGCTGCTTTTAAAATTCAATTTTATGTGCTTAGAATCAGCTTCTGTGTTTTAAGGGAGGTTTAATTCTGAAATAATTAGTGGCAAATTGAATACTACCATTCTTAGTGTTGATAATGCCAGTCAGCTATAGTGGTTGATTTTCATTTTATGTATTTATTATCACTTGATTTTTAAAACTGATACATATTAATGGGGGTGCCATGTGATGTTTCAATATCTATATACATTGTAGAAAGTTTAAATATGGTTAAACATACCTACCTCCTTAATCCTGTTAGCTTTAAAAAAAAAGAATGACAACAAATCAAAGTTAACCCTCATTACAAAACATTAAATGCTCTTAGGAATGTGAAGTCCATTTTGGAGAGAGTTTTGAAAGCTGAAATTCTAGAATTTATCGTTGGGATTGAGAATTTACCCAGTCTACACACAACGGGCAAGATTAGCTCTAAATATGATGTCTAAAGTGGACCTGTGATCATCCCACAAGACATCAGTGAGAATGGTCAGCCAGGGAATGCTAGGATCTCATTCCCCAGCACCAACGCACAGAGAGAGCAAAACACAAATTCGTAAACCACGCTTATCTGAGCCCTGTTAACAGTTAATGGCTTGCAGCAACCAAGCCAATGTCTAAAGAATTAAAAGCCCATCTCAAAATGATGAAACATTTTCTGGCATTTTTATTTGTTTCATTTTATTTCCTACCCAGCCTGGTGGTGGGTTTTATATTCAGGCAGAACACTGGTTTATAGTTTCTAATCTCACACTGGAGGAATTAAATAATTATGTACATCTATTCCAAGTTTGGGGGGAATACTCAAAAGTATAAAGCAAGACACTCATTGCTGGGGCTGGGGATTTAGCTCAGCGGCATAAGCACCTGCCTTGCAAGTGTGTAGTCCTGAGTTTGATCCCCAGTACAAAAAAAAAAAATTTACTGCTGTTTTATTCAACTCATAATTTAAGTAGGAAAAGTGGGCATTGTTTGTAAAAGCTGGAAATTGACCATAGACCCAAAGACACTGAGGGAAGAGATTACAGGTACAAGAAACAATGGACCATCTGAGACTCAGAGAGAGCTAGAATGAGACTCCTGGGAAAATGAAAATATTTAACATCACTCATGCATATAGGAGAAGTGAGAAAGCCACACACACTTCCAAGCGAGAGGCAAATTTTAACAGTTCTTGAGCAGACCTGAAGAGCAAAGAGCTTTCACCTCAGGGTGACTCCTCAGCTCATAACAAGCCACATGAACCTGAAAAGGTCTGCAAGAATGGATCCATTCTGCAGACTGGAAATGCTCCTGGCATTCAAGCAAATCTCTGTTGATATATTAGCTGAATACAAAGATTTTTGTGGTCACACATACTCAGGAATAATTGTCACAAACCTAGTTTAGAACACATGACCCATTCAAAGAGACAAAATAAGTTGGCAAAATGATTCATGAGGAAACCCAAATTCTAGACTTACTAGACAAAGACTTTAAAACAGCTACCTTAAATATGCTCAAAATGCTAATGGAAAACAAGAATAAAGAGCTAAATAAATTCAAGAAAATAAGTATGAACAAAATGAGAGTATCAATCAAGAAACAGAAATTATGAAAAGGAAAAAATATAAATTCTGGTGCTAAAAATGTAATAATCAATTAAAGTGTTCAACTTAAGTTGTGAGCAAGTATAACAAATAGCCATTTAACCTGGAGGCAAAAAATGAAATTACTAAGTCTGAGCATGGAAAGAAAAATAATGAAGAAAAGTGAACAGAGCTTGTGGAACTTCCATACACCATTAAATGGACCAGTCCTGGTACATTATAGGAGCTTCAAGTGAAAAGAGAACAAACTATAAATAACATTTTAAGAAGTAAACCCTAAACTCCAAAGCTGGATGAGAGACATGAAATCTATAAATTCAAGAGGCCCAACAAACTTCCGGTATGATAAACTCAAAGTGACCTGCAGCAAGACATCTTCTAATCAACTTGTCAACAGCAAAAAAACAATGCCCTGAGAAAAGCAAGAGACAGACAGCAGTCACACATGGCTCTGTCACACATGGCTCTGTCACACAATCAGCCAATTTGCATTCAGAAATCTTTGTGTCTGGTAGGTAGTGGCATGATAAATTAAAGTGCTAAAAGAAAAAAAATTAAATAATTTTTTATCTGTCAGGACAATTCTTCAAAAATGAGGGAGAAACTAAAATATTTCTAGATAAAAAACCAAGAGCACTTACTAGTGCTAGATCTGCCCTATAAGATAATCTGAAAAATCAACACTTCAGGTCGAAAGAAAAGAATCCTGGGTAGCAGGTTGAAACCCCATGGAGGCATATAGTGCATGAGTAAAAGTAAATACATGAGCAAATATAAAACACAGTAATTTGTCTTTTGTATGATTCAATTTCTGCAGTTAAAGTAGATTAAGTCCACTCTTTACTTTTTGTTACCTAAAAAATAAATATATAAAAATATAAATATATGTTATTGGATATGGAGTGAAGTAAGTTTGACATCAGTACCATAAAGGAGGATTAGGGCCATGCAAGAACAGTTTGGCAAGAGATTGAAGTTAGGCTGGATCAATCCAAATTAGATAGTGATAACTTTGAGATGTTACATATAAATGCCACCAAGAAAACATACAGGAATGGAAATGAGAAGGAAATGCAGTGTATCACTACAAAAAGTCAACTGCATACAAAACAAGGGCATATTGAAAGAAATGAGGAATAAGAAACTGAAGGTCAAGCTAGGCATGGTGGGGCAACCCTGTTATCCCAGAACTATGGGAGGCTGAGGCAGCAGGACACAAGCTCAAACTCAGCTTGGAAAACTTCATGAGACCCCGGCTCAAAGTCAAAATTAAAAAATGCTGTGGATACAGCTCAGTGTCGAGGCCCGCGGTTCAATCCCTAGTTCCAAACACACACACACACACACACACACACACACACGGCCAAAAAAGTACGAAAATGTTAATAGATAGTAAGTTCTTCCCCATCAGTAAGTCCATGTAAGTGGACTAAACAACTCTCCAGCAAAAATACAGAAATTTGCAAAATGGACAAAAAAATCGTGGTTCCACTATATGGTAACTGTAAGAGACCCATTTAGATATAAGGATATAAGTGGATTGAAATGGGAGGATAGAAAAATACAGTCCTTATAATAGTAAGAAAAAGAGATGACGTAATCATGTTAATATCAGACAAAACAGAATTTTGCAAGACACAAGGAAAATATATACTAATAAAGTCAATTCATTAAGATGTAACAATTATATATAATATATACTATGCAATACGACATATACAGTGTCCTTGTGTCTTACAAAATCTGATTTTGTCTGTTTCACATGCTTGAGGGTTCAGAAATCTGATATAACTTTCTATATCTATATATCATAATTATTTCATATGTTTTGAGGGGTCAGTTACATACATCGAAGCTCTCAAAACATGTGAGAAAACAATTAAATGGAGAAACAGAACTTCTACAGTGATATCTGAATAATTAGAACAAACCAGACTTTAAAAGTCAATAAGAAAATAGAAGAAATGAACAACAAAGTAAAACAATCAGAGCTGAGAGGCACATACAGGATGAGGCAGGCGTCCAACACCTGAATAATCACACATTCTCCTCAGTGCCAGGGACAAGTCCCAGGACAGATAATGCACTGTGCCACAAAGACAAGCTTTAGTAGCCCTGAGATTAAAGTCAGACGGCATCTTTTCTAACCACAGTGGAGCGAAACTTGAAACCGTTCATGTTTTTCCTTTTGAAAAGCTCCGGATGCTTGTCTTTCGATGCAGAGCGCTTGCTCTCCACACGGTAAATCAGTTTTAAAGCCTCGTGGCTTCCTGGACAGCATCGCCATGTCTTATGCAAAGCAGCTTGGAGAACGTGAGCCACCTGTTGAAATGACCCTGTAATTTAAATGGAACTCATGATTTTTTCTTTTAAACATAGCTGCTTCTTTCTGTTGGCAGTTAGAATCTTCCACTGTCTCATCATTGGACCTTTCCCTAGTTTCTAAGAAGCTCTCTAATGACATTTGTTTTCTGCTCATTTTGGCTAAGGTTAGTTTGGACATTTTAGGCTTGACCACAGTTGTCCCTTCTGTACGTTGGGAACACACCATGTATCACATGTTTCAGAGAAACTGAACTAATAATCTTCATAAAGCACATTTTGTATACTAAGTTCTTAACCAAATATACTTTCCATCATTTTTAAATGAGCTATTCTTTTTTTAATAAATGTATCCAACTTTAAGACATGAGCAGGAGAAGAAATGAAGTGGTAAAAAAGAGCTGATTTTGATTTTTGTTAAGGAAATCAAATATTTGTTATATCCACCATTCCTGTTCCAAATCCTTAGTCTCTATTGGCATGAAAAAAAAAAACACTCAGAAGCATAGCAAAAACAATGTCCATATGGTAAAAATGTCACCAACCTCCCCCACAGGGCTGTGTTTCTGAAACACCAACCGTTTAATCTTGTTCACGCTGTGGCCTTTGTTCCCAAGAAGACATATCTTCTAGAAGCTTGTATGTTCTTCATTACATCTTTGACCACAACAGGAAAGATCCCAAAAAGCATTCGAGCTAATACATTCCTCTTGCTAATGTACAAAATATTACAATGTTTTCCCTTAGTACTCTCAATTTACAGCTAGCAGACAGATGCTTCTTCTCCAAGGCCTCCATAAATCTTCCCATATGAGATGAAAATGAAGGATTTATTCTTGCCCATCTTTTAATTTACCCAAGACTCAATGAGTTATTCTTACAGCTGGCATTTCAAATGTATCGGCAGAATTTATCACTCAAAGGTTTATGCAAGGACAAAATTACACTAATGAATTGACTATGAATTTGAAACCTACCGTGAAGCCAAATATTTTCTGGCTTCATTTCTGCATCTCAGCAAATGGCTTAATTTCCTCCCTACTTATCCATTACGGCTAAATTGTCTTGCTATTATTGTAGAAATGGTAGCACACCCTGGCCTGCCCTAAGGCTTAGGCTGAATAGAATGGGCTGAGAACGTTCACTGCAGACAAGAAAGGTAAAAACCTGCCATCCTCGCCTTTCTACTGTGCTAGGGAAGGCAGGAGATGGTCGTAGTCTAACAGTGCTTTTTCAGTGCCTTTCATAGGCATGACCTGTTCCTAACTGCTGGCATTTCCAGTGTATTAATGGAATTTATCATTGAAAGGCTTATGGAAAGGTTAAATTATACTAATGAACTGATTCTGCATTTGAACTAGAACATGAGGCCAAATATGTTCTGGCTTAGGGTTTTTTTTCCTTCACATCACAACAAAGTACTTAATTTTCTTCCCACTCACCCATTATCGCTAAATTGTCTTGCTATTATGGCAGTGCCTGCTAGCAGTGTTGCAGTTAAGATTCTGTGCATGTTTTCATTACACGCGCCTCCTTTCTGAGATTCAGACTACTTGGAAATACGGAAATCTCACAAAGCTCTCAAACATGGCTGGAGTTGGTCCAGCTTTGGACTTTTGTGCGAATCAAAAATCTTATCTGTCAAGAGGGAGAAGTCAGGTATCTGCCCAAACAGTTGGCTTTTTGTCCATGTTTAATTGTGTTTGTTGTAGCTGGCCAGGCTGCGGATGGAACCCTGGACTCCACTCTTGCTGGGCAAGTTCTCAACTACAAAGCTGCACCCCCAGTCTGAGCTTTAGTTTTAGGTAACTGTTTTGTTGATGTGTATTTAGCATCTTTAAATTTTCTTTCCCATGTTCACTGCTGTTTTGTATTTTGGTAAAGACATTGGAACCTCACATATACTGTGATTTTATTCTCTGATTACCAGCCACTGAACAAGATTTAATTACTAAAAAGGGCAGGAGGGTTTTTTTTTTTAATGTTTCATCTATGAAATACAAATGAGCTAGTGAAACTTACAGTATCAGGCATTCTGTACTTCTGTGGGAAACTCAACTCCTGCTGGAAATACCAAGAGACTGATTCAAATAACAACCAGACCATCCCTTAAATTCTACCATATGCATGGTGAAAAGATGAAAGCCTTGCAATTCAGGACTACATTTAGGAAGAAGGAGCAAAGGGGAAAACAAAAATAAATCTTCTCCTTTGCTCAAACCTCTGGAAGCAGAAGATGCCATGACTCTATTTCTGAGATCTTACAGTGGCTTCAGCACTGCCAGAAGGTTCTAACCCCAAAGCTCCTTTCTCTTTATTTTGAACATAGTGACAGCTCCTCCTGTTTTCATTTTTTAAAATTTATCTATTTTTTTAAAAACAAAGATCAGATAAAGATTTCTCAGGCACAAGCCTTCTTAAGCTCTCACAAAACAATTTTCCCCAAACAAAAGGCTGGAAAGTGGGTGGGAGCTACAGGATCATACATTCCCTTCTCTGGGAGACTCTCCTGGCTGCCAAGATTCAACTCTAGGAGATTCTCATTTAAGTGGGGCGATTTGATGCTGTTTGCTAACCATTCTCAGTCAAACACAACGTTCTTGAGCTTTTAGCTACAGGCGCCAAGACACCCTCATGCTTAGCTCCCTCCTGCCAGTTTCCCAGGGTTACTTTCTGCTCATGCAGACTCTCACCAAAACCAGGAATGCAAGCCACCATCCCTTCTTACTGCTTATCCTGTGCGTTAAGAGCTGTTAAGGAGGAATAAGCAAACCAATTATTTGATCACACACAGGTTCTCCTCACAAAGTGGGAGGAGTCACACCGTGTCCCCTGCACTGAAAAGCTGAAGGGGGATGGGAAACAAGCATTCCTGGCTCTGGGACCACCTCTCCCTGTCCCTCCATGTGCTGGATTTCCGTGTGCATTTCTCTAAACACTCCCCAAGTCACTGAAAATTATTCCATTACTCCCTGGTGATCAGTCACTGCACATAATTTTTTTTTTTCTGGCAACCTTGACTTTCAGAATAACCTCCCAGTTCCAGTTACTCCAGGAGATCCCATAGGCCCAGCAAAGCGCAGGCTAAAGCTTTTAAACGCCCAGGATGAACTGCTGCCTCAGCTTCACCTCCCTGGGAGGAGTCTTCCCAGGGTCCACAGCAGCCTCACCTGCTGTGAGGACCATGTAAGGTCCTACCCTAGGCATTTCATTCACAACTCCCATTTTGCCTTCGTGTTTTCCAACCTAAGAAGGAAAATAATGTTTCCACAGTGGGTTAAGCCACATGGGTGGCCACTTGTCAATCTGAAGTTTGGGACGGTTTCGCTTTCACAGGAGCCAAGCGCGCCGAGCGGTCAGGCCCGTGGAGTGGTCCCAGCGCTGGAGAGTTAGCCGAGGTGCTGACTGAGCAGAGGCATCTGTCTAAGACTAAGCAAAGGGAAGCTCAGTTGGCTTCTGCAGAAACCCTAAATGCAGTTTAAATTGTGATGCCTTGTGCGGCCGCTGGCTCTCGGAAGTATTCCCCAGGGAGGCCCCATCTGGGTCTCACCATCTGACGCTTCGCCATTGCTGAATCTTTTCCCCACCCTGCACCCCACTGCGGAGGGGACAGAACAGAAGCTCTCTACTTCGAATATACATTCTTTCAATTTTTAGGGTTTTTCCCTTCAAATTTTGAGACAGGGCTTCATTATGTTGCATAAGCAGGACTTGAACTTTCAATCCACCTGCCTCAGCCTCCCACATGGCTGGGATTACAGGCATGAGCCACCTGTGATTCCAATCTGTGTGTCAATTTGAAAAATTTCCCAAGCTATCTGAGGTAGACAAAAACTAGAGGGTAGGAAGTGTTAGATTTTAAAGTCTATTTTCAGAGAGATTGAGGCCAGTTTACTCTGATTTTGAAGGTGTATCAGGGAAGGAAGCACCCCTTATCCATCTCTCATATCCCACTTCAGAGATGAAATAGCATGCCCTGACTTCACCGGCAGTTATGCCAAGGCAAACACAGTCCTGCTTCATGCTCAGGTAATTGTGCTCCTAAAGAACACTGTAAAACACATCTGGTGTGGGTGGCCTCAGAGCAAAACAAATGTTCATACTTGTTTGGATTTTTCCACTTTACCTCTTTTTTCAGTGGATTTAAATTCATTTCCTGGGAAATTATGGCCACATTGCCCGTGTGTTGATGGTGGAGTTTTTGGACCAAGTACCATCACAAGTCAGTCCTTTCTCCTGTAGTTCTTCTCCAATAAAGTGTGTCAGCAATCTAAAGAGGAAAAGAACACACACACACACACACACACACACACACTAGCTACTTGACTGAATGACTGACTGAGCAGGCCAGCATGATTTGTAACAGCTCGGAATGCTGCACTGTGGTGAATTAGGAGATCTCGGAGACCACTTAGTCAAAGACAGCCTTCCCAACTTCTCTGTGCAAGACTTTTCAGTCCCAACTCCTAGCTCCGTGTCTTTGCTTCCACTCTCTGTCTCTGTCTCTCTCTCTCTCTGTGTCTCTCTTTCCTCTCTTTTTCTCTGATTTATCTTCCTTTTCTTCAGTTTCTTCCTAACTCGAAGAAAACAGGCCAAACACCATTCCTTAATCTCCTGCTCTCTCCTAAGTCTGAAGCATTTACTCCCTCCACTGAATATCCATAGTATATGTCTCCAACTGTAAAGAGATAATGGTTAAGAGAAAAGTGTGTTGATTATAAGCAGAGCCCTTTAAGACATACGGTTCCAATGTTAAGAGCCAAGTTAGGCTCTACTATACCTATGTAACATCTGGCAACTTCCTTAATTTTTCTAAACCTTGATTTCTTCCTCTATAGAATGAGGACAAAAAATATCAATCTCAGAGTGTTGTTTATATGATTAAATCAGATAATTCATATGAAGCTTTTAGGCTAATATTTGTTTTTTTGACACTATGCAAAAAATGCTGTTGGTTTTCTATCACTTTCTTCCCAAATTCTATCTCTAGCTTTGTAGCTGCCTAAGTATACTTCTCTCCACCCTCCTCAACCTCCACCTCACCACATCTGCCTCCATTAGATTCTAAGATCGTCTAGGCTGGGGATCCTGTACCAGAGGCCCTAGGAGAGTGCTTTGCATTAAATGCACTTGATACATAGATGAATCACAGAGAGCCTGAGCTAATAATTCATGTTCTTGAAATGCATGATTTCTTCAGATTGCCATGGTGAAGCCAATGGGAAATGAGTTATCATGTCTCAAAATGTAATGAGGAGATCAAGGATCACAGTACCTAAGTGCCAGGACTGACATTCCAGAGGACACTAACATGTATGTCTGTGTTTACCTATGCTTTCTCAAAAACCAAAGTGAAAATGAGACAGACCCTCTCAGTAAGCAAGTCTATAATGCATCCGTGGGAACCAAACTGCCAATCAGTGTGGTCAGCTCAGTGGGACATCAACTTTTAAATGTGAGAGTTCATGAGAAACATCTGGTGGCTGACACAATTAGTCATCCTAGGAACCATTGTCAGCCAGCTCTGGGTTCCAGGCATTGGGGCCTTTGCATTAACTGTTAGAGCTATGTTCATGGGCAGAGACTTCTCATCATTTCAAATTCCAGCATGAACAAAACATACATGTAACTTGACAAAAATATTGAGAATGTATATAGTTGGAATATATACTTACATATTGAACTAAGTGATGGTCATTTCATTGGTCTTCCTATATATGATGGCATTAAAATTCTGTGTTACTGGTTTTCCAGGCCTCAGATAACTCTGCTCTTAATGGAATATGAAAACTTGATTTTCCTCAGTACTCATGAGGTTCATAAAAATACACGATACTATAAGGTTTGAGTTTTAATTTCCTCACAGCTTAGGTAAATATGAGGCTGCCTACTGCTGGGTATATATGAGTTGCCCCCCCAACTCTCTCTGAGAGAATTGTTTTTGAAAAATCATCTTTAATTTATAGAAGCATTATACATGAAAGACGTATGCGCACTGCCATCTGCCAAGACATGTCAGAGGGCTCCCTGTGGCGAAGCTCGCAGCGTCCTGTGGTTTCCAGCATCATTACGTGAGGGATCAGCGAGGTTCCTCCTAAACACTGTCAGAGCTGTGTGGAACTTCTGGCAGCACTGAGATTACCTTAAGCAGCTCATTTTGGTTATAGCCTGAAAGAGTTTCTGTGTTTACGATGTAGACTCTGCTTGAGAGACAGACTGTGGGGCGGCAGTGTGTCCTCAAGAGATGAGGCTGGTCTCGGCCACACGTGGCAGCGGGGGCAGGTGACACTGCTTCTGGAGGAAATCACCCAGGTGAGAGCGCTCCAGGGCTTCTCCTCAGTGAGGAAGTGTGCTGGAGAGGAGGTCGGCAGAGTGAACATCAGAAGTCCCAGCTTGGCATCCTGGCTTTTCTCTTAATGGGTGCTGTACTGGAAAGAAGACAGACCCGGCTCCCACCTGGACCCGGGCTAGCACACATGTGCAGGCACATGCACATTGTACACAACTGGCATGACTTTTGTAAACACCTTTTTCATCCTTGAGGTGGAAACTCCAGTGGTATGAGTTTTCAAGTTAATCACTCAAGGCTGTTATCACCGTAGCCCCGGCACACCCTCCCTGCCCTTCCCATCTTTGACTGTCCCCGTCAGGGCCCTGCTCAGTGCCGGCTCATCCACCCGCCACACACCAGTGTCCTTTGCCACCTGCTCGGTGTTCATGCATTTGGTCACTCAGTAATTTTCACGTTTTCAAACTTGCATGTCCTTCATAAAATGGAATTGTAGGAAGAAATTGGTTTTGCAAAACTGGTAGAAGTAGAGTTACCTGGTTAAGCAGGAACAGTGAACCCTCAGCTCTATGTCTCAAGGTCCTCTTTGCCCTTCTCACCATTTGGTAGCAATGCCCAAGTCACCCCTTGAAGGTTTAGGTTCTAGCTCACAGATTCAAGAACCAAAGTTCTGCTCTCTTTCTCTAACAGCCTCCACAAATATCAACAATATTCATCTAGTCTCGTAACGTCCTTCTTAACCACCCCTTTACTCTGCATTCCCACAGGCTGTATTGCTTTGCTTTGTAAACAGTGAGGGATGTGAAATATCAAGCTTGCCACAGAAAAGACAGCTTCACTTACCTCTCCCCACTCACTTCTAATGTTGCATCAAGGGCAGGGGCTGGCATAGCAATAGTCCCCTGGATAAAGAAGTGTATGTGTTCCTTTTTCAAAGGTTCCCATTTGCAAACTTCCATAATGTGAACCATGCTATGTGCTAAAGGGGCACCTCTTCCTGTCACCATTAGAGGTGAACACCAGTTGCTTTCGGACATTAAATCCTGCCTGCTGTCTTGACCCTAAGCAAACATCTTATAGTATTTGAGCATAAAAGCATATGAAATAATATTTTCCAATTGCCCAGGCATTTTTAGTGAAGGATAAAGAAAAGCTAACAATTCTGTGTTTGAAAGGGAGCTACCAACAATTGGTGCCGCACCTATACCAGGCCCTGATGAGAGTCAGTCAGAAAATACTGACAGCTCCTACAACACTCTTGGCCACACTCACCATACCCTCTCCTCAAACTTAAGTAGAGACAGGGACGGGGATACAGAGAAAGTTAGGAGGGTCAGGGGTGACAGAAGCCTCATGAATATAATGCTTTGTTATTAATAGGTTTCTTTTCGTTTCTCTTCCAAGTGACGGAATCTCTGAGATCACTTACAGTGAAAGGGGACCCTGCGCCAGCTCTCTTTCTAGACATGGCTTAGGTAATGAACGTACAGCTCTGCTCTTCATTTCTCTGAACTAGGAAACATGAATTGGGAGATGGAAGGGTAAAGAGAACAGTGTGTGGGGAGCAGTCTGTCTCCCCATCCTTGGACTTGGCAGGAGGGGTCTAGAGAGAAAATGGTAAAGAGAAAGGTATCTGAGCAGGGTCAACTTTCATGGCAGGAAGTTGGCCTGGAAGACAATGGAATAGCAGGACCTGGTGCTGGGAAGCTCACAGTCCACCAGAGCAGCGTGTTGGAGGGGAGGGGTGGGCAGTGGAGAGTCCCAGAGTGTCAACAAGCCCCCGTATCTGGATGACTATGTAAGGAATTCAGCAGCCAGCCAGGGCTGGCCAGAGACGCTATAATTAGCCCAGAACAGTACGGTAGCCATGCACATAAGTCAAGAGAGGGTTGCTCGCCTCCTCTCATGTCCTTGCTGAACTTTGTCACTGTAGAAATTACATCCTAAAAAAGCAAGGAAAGGTTCAAATTCAAATTAGAGTATATTTAATGCTTTAGGGAGCTCTAAATTTAGAGGAAGAAATACAATGAAGTATGACAAGAGAATTATAAGCTGGAGTTCAGTGAAAGGGCTTGGAAAACACTCAGTCTCCCTAAAATGTGGTGAGGGGGTAATCAGGGTTGAGTGGGCAAAACGTAGTTAAGCAATGATTGAAAAACCAAGTGTGTCTAGTTATTGTCCCCACTGAGTTCAGGCTATTGTATAAAAAGTTGCTTCTACTCATTCATGTTAAAAGAAGAGTCAAACTGTAAACATCCTCTGCATAAAGTCTGGAGAAAACTCCAGAATGTCGAGCTAATCTACACTGAGTGCTATACAGACCATCTGCCTTGGCCAGCAGAGTTGGGGAAAGGGGCCGATCTGAAGCTTGTTTATAACGAGGGTGTTCAGTTTGATACAGAGTGTAGTACGTTCCTATCAACAATGTAAAAATACTGAATTAATGTGATTTATAAAAATTGCATACACTTAATGTAAGTTAGATTTTATGCATGTGAAAGTTGTACGTTACCAGTCCATCAGCTCCAAATGCCTCCTCCTTTCCCGTTCACACTTTAAGTATCGCCAATAGCTTCTTGTTATCTTCCAAGAAATGTCCCAGGTCATACAGGCAGGTGAGTATGCAGATGGGTTTTCTTGTTAGCAGAATGGCTCTTGCCAGATACGGTCTGTCATAACTTGCTTTTTAAATCAAAAAGTGTCTTAGACCTGCTTTTACATCAGTACACTTCGATCTTCCTGATTTCTTTTAAACAGTACATAATATTCCTCTTTGTTTTGCAATATATATAAATATATATAAATATAAATTTATATATATTTATATATATCGCCACTGAAGGACTTCAGCTCAATTACATACTTTCAACATACTATTATGTAGTAAGGCAATGATCATCTAGTACATAGGTTGGTTACTTATAGAGGAGACTCTCATTTAGCTCTGAATTTCAAACCTAAGTTGAAATACTATCCAAAGTATTACACTGCATTAAAAGACTTGAGAAATAATCAAAGATTTAATTGATAGTACATAGTTTGAAAACACTATGTTCAAATACTCCAAGTCGGCAGTTTCTGGCAGATAATAGCAGATGGCCGTGTTTACCCAGGGCCTTAGCACCCATGCAAGACCAGTGTGTGCTGAGTGTGTACAATGGCTCTTCATGGCGCTCTGGTGAGGAACCCGGGCATGGGAGACTGCAGAAGCTAACGTAAACAGTGAGGCTATTTTTGCTTCTGGTTAACTCAGTCTCCACAGATGACAAGGCAAAGGACCAGCTGTGAACTTTAATCTTCCATTTGTTTGTCATTCTTTAAAGTAATCTCAGCCTTTCCTAGTTTATCGGAGGTCAAAATACCGTCTGTTTTAATAAACCAGAGTAAAGGGCAGACAAGCTCCTACCGAGGCCCTGGAGGGGCTGTCATTAATATCTGCAACCATGTCAGTTTTCCCCCTAAGATAAATATTTCTGTCGGCAGAGAACTGTTTTTCTGGTTTTAAGACTTTTGTTAGCACCACTGCTGGCCACTCTGTCTGGCTGCCCACCTTGGCCCTGAGTAGCCTGAGGAAGCCCAGCCCTCCCTGGAGGGGGCCATGTGTGAACCTGGGGTTTGTTCAAGGGCTGTTTGTTCTCTGCAGCAGCAGCAGCTCAAACTGAGAAAGCTCCTATCAGAAGCCCGGCTTCTCAGAGGTGTGCTGGGTGAGCGTCCACGTGTGCATAAAAAGACATTTCAGTTTTCAATAAACTGTTTACTGTTCAAACATTAAATGTAGAACTGTTATAATCAGCTGAGCAAATATTTAATGTACACTCCAGCATAAGGGCTATGTTTTAAAATACCCTCTATACTGCTAAAACATGGGGAATCTGTGAAAACTGGTGACTTGAAAAGTAAAACAAGCATTTGGGGGTATACAAAATTTTAAACTCAAACTTTTCTCCCTCCTGCCTTTCATGAATACCCAGTTGTGCTCTGCCTGCATCTGCCTGTGTGTGTCAAGACTCAGGAAGTGTTAAAAACATATTTTCCAGAACAGCTAATGGTGGGGAGATGAGCCAGTTAATTCCCCGGGGATGGCTTGAGAAGGTGACATGCAGCAAAGTTCATCTTCTCTCTGGGACCAAAGGCTGGCTCCTCAGGGTCCAAACACTGGCGGTCTCTCAGGACAGGAGTGACTCAGTTCCTGCTTGCAGATGTTGAAAGAGATTGTCTAAAACATTAACAGAATATACTTAGTTCTTAGAAACATTAAATCCTCAGTAACTTGTGTGCAAATATCCTTGAAAGTTGGCAGGAGGTGTGTATTTTGACAAAAATAACCTCTTACGAAGCTATATGGAAAAAGCTTTTAATCAAATGGACACTGTACCCCTCACTGACAACTATTTTAGTTGTATCTGTGAAAAAGAGCGAGAAGTAGGGGATTTAAAGTGACTGGATGTGTTTTCAGCTTTTACTATTCCGTTAGTCCTGCTCTAATCTGGGGAGGAGATTTCTCACACAGAGCAATTCCATTGAATTGATCAAAACAGAGCTACGTGGGCACACACAGCGCGTGGCTGTCTGCAGCCTGTATTTCTCACACTGGCACTTGGGGGTTGTTTAGATTAGCCAGACGTGGGGCCACTGAGCTCAGGGGCTACAGGTTGCCATCTCTAGCAACTTGGCCTTGAAAGGCTCTTCAACGGCAGATTTCTACCACACAGATGATAATGCAGTCAGTTTGATTTGGCATTCAGGGTTTAAATGCATACCTTCCACCACGCAGATCAGTCTCCTTCTGGTTTATAATAGGTATTCACTAAATATAAAACTTGAAATTTTCAAGAAGTTTTGCTTTCACTATTTCTTTTGGAACATGTCACTATTCACGTTCGTTAAGAAAGTTTCTTGCCACAGACTCAAAAAGAAATGCTTCAACTACAGTTGGATTCTACATCACAGTTGGCTCCTGTCAGAGACAATACATCCTTCTGTCCATAATCACTGATGAAACTGTGCTAGGAAAATAACACTTCAGAGCCCAAGTTCAGCTGTTCATAACCATAATGAAGAGGAACTGGAAGCTGGGAATTAAAAGAGAAGAAAGGAAAGGAAGCTACTTAGCAATCAAAAGAAATAGTGTTTATGAGATCATTAGAAACCCATTTGAAGTGCGTTTTCCTAACTAGCTTTAGCAAAAAGGAAGTTGTTAACTAAAGTCATTGAATACAACCTTATATCCACATGACTGTGAAGCAATTAATGCACTTTAATGCCATAATGAAATGACTGAAATTACAAAATGCCTCCTCCAAATTTTGGGCTGTTTTTCCGGGAGGGGCTTTGAAGTTTGCTGCCAGACAAAGGTGGGTCTTCTGTCAGTCAAAGATGGTGAGCTTGGCAACCGCCACGTAATCAGAATGCAAATATTCTTGCCTCTTTCTCAATGCCATCTGAAAAACTACTGTAGTCAAGCAAAAAAAAAAAAAGTAAGACAAAATATTTTCTTATTGAGCTTTAGGTAGAGCTTTGGCTACAGCACCATGAAAAATGTGTGGTATTTCCCGATGTGTTTTAGACACAAAGTACACAAAGAGAGAGACAGCAGTAAAGAGTCTCCAGGCTGATACAGCCTAGTTCAGGCTATTTCCTCTCACACTTAGGCTGCAGCACCTGATCTGGGGTATGGTGTTAACACCCATCATAGTGGTGCATCCTCACTCAGCTTTTCTTCCTTCCCCCACCCGGCTCTCCGTACCTAATGCAGAGGAGTGGCATTAGCATATCAGCCATCTAATGCGGGCTTGCCTGCTCAGAATAAGAACCTTGGGGGTAGATTCCCCATGTGCTTTCCAGCACCCGGGCTTTAACATGACAGTCTAGACAGTAGACTTTGGTTCTATTCAATGTTTACATTGGTAATTTCACCCTGGTCTAAACTTCACTGTACAGCAATAACTTCCTTGGGGTTTCCCTCCACTCTGCTGTTCTATTGAGGGTTATCACTTCATTTCCTCTCCAGACTGAAAGCCACAGGTATAAGACAGCCCGTGCCATCACCATTAGAAATGTTATTTCCCTAAGTTTTTTATTTTTAATCGGCCTTGAATTTGAAGTGATCCAGAAACAATGGTGGCTCTGACAGTGGCCTACATGCTCTTTTGTTTCTGGCAAGGGGACAGGCTTGTCTTAGAAGACCAGTGACTCATCTGGGCCACTTAGAGGACAAAGACCACTGTGCTGTGGTAGCATAAGAACCACAGTCCAGACTGGGAGAATAAAGCAGCCTTATCAACTTCTCACTTTACAACCCATCCTGCCACTAATCGAGGTCCTCTTCCAGCATTTCAGGCAAGAAGAAGAGAGAGGGTTCATGGGAAATACAGCATGGCATTCCAGGCCATGGCCCCAGTGACCACCACCACTGGGGTGGTCACTGGGGCCATGGCTCCACCTCCCAGTACTACACTCCCACAACATGCCCATGAGTCATACAGTTTCCCAGGACCTTCTCAGAAGAGCTAGGTGACTCCACTCGGCCCAGAACATGTGTCTGGTTGTCCCTGCCCTGACCCTGGATGACCACACCTGCATGCTGCTAGTGTTCAGGCTGACTCAGTAGCAGCCTCACTGTCTAAACAAAACTGAGCATCACCACACGCTGGTAAGCACAAACCAAATGGCACTCACAACTTTCTTTTTGGAAGGGCAGTGCAAACCAGGGGTCAGCAGTCATGCAGAATCTTGTCGAAAAAATGGAAGCTGTGTTTGCTCTACCATGAAACACGAGCAGCGCCCATCTCAAGGAGGATTTGCTGTGGAGTCCAAAATAAACAGACGGGGTGAGCATGCCAGCAGGCCATGTTCCTGCTTCAGAGGGGCTTCCCAGCTGCTGCCGGAGAGGGAGACCCCTTCAGGCTTACTCCCTGCCAGGGACACAGTCATGAGCTCACCAGTTCTGGAAGAGCTCTCATCTGCTAGGGAGTGGAAGACAGCACAGTTAACTCTGCTTGTTTTCTGCCAATGTTAAACAGAGACACAGGTCTGGGAGGCCACAGCCCAGTTCAAGATGAATGGGGAAGAGCAATGTAGTAGCCGTCAGGCCGACATGAGGACAATGGACTTGTCTGCTTTTGGCACTTGGGTTCAGCATTTTCACTTAATTCATGGCCCAGTCTTCCTGGTGCTCAAATTGTGCTTTCTTCTAGCTTTAGTCGGAAGCCAAGAGGTCCTCTGCTCAGCACAGTGACATAGTCTCCAGAAATTGGCCATGATTTCAGAGTCATCCTTTCTACACTAATGGTATCAAACCTGCAAGTTTTTATTTGCTCACAGTGTGATTTGATTGTAAAAGGTTGTGAGACAAAAACAAACAGTTGGGGGATGGTAAACTTGGAAAAAGCAGATGTTGGGTTGATCTCTATTTACACACTTTTAAAGTTTGAAGTCACAGGAGCCACTGTGATTCTCTCAAGCTTCCTGATGGCCTGGCGTTACAGGGAGCAAACCTGCTGCCCATAGTGGAAAATCCTCACATCTTCTAAAGTTGATTTAAATTTAGATGTTTTACAGCTCTGCTTTCAGAGTGAAATGCAATAAAAACTGAGTTGAAGATGTCTTAGTTTGCAGACTTTTTGAAAACATTTTTCCCCCTAGTGAAAAATAAGATTCTAACAGGCTATTGATGGTCTCAGATCGATTTTAGGAGTGGACAGGGTAGAGAACATAAACAATTAAATTAGTGATATGGGGAAAACTTTGATTCAAAGTAGCTATGAAGTTTGCCCGGCTGACATCACCTTAGTCTCTACAGTTGGAAAGCAAGAATTCTAGCAGGAGCACAGAACCAGGAATGAGGCTCTTAACGGGCAGAGGGCACTGGCTCGCTACACATAAGTTCCTATGTGCAAGGTCGTGTCATAAACTCAGCTCTAAAGGCCTGATTCTGTCTGAAGATTCCAGGAACAGAAATCAAAACTGCACAGTTTTCCACAGAGGAGGACATTCAGACTGACCCTGTCTTCTGACCCTGTTAAACCCTGACCTCTCATTGCACTAAAGTAATCTGTCTCAGCAAGCAGCAAGAGTTAACCTGTTCTGTAAGTTGTTTCCCTAACTCCCGCTTCTTGTCAAGTGATGGTTCCATCTAAACTCTGACTAGATGGCACGATTGCTTTGCATCTAGGTTTTACAAGAGGGGACTGTCCACCTCTGGGAACTGCCTTAGATCTGTGGAATCTACATGTTTAAAATTGCCAAGTCAGCGTTTTTCGATGAAGAAGCTAGCACTCTGATTAGTTATGAAAGTTTTCACTTAACAAAGCACCATGCATTAATGCTTACTGATTTGCATTTTTGTTTTGTTCACCTTTAAGACTTGTGATTATAATAATCACATAGTTATTTCCCACCAATAAACATCGTAAATGTGCATGTATAATGGAACCAATCATTTTGCAAAGTTAAATACCCTAATTTGAACATAGGCAAGCAATTTGTTTGTGTATGTAGCAGATTCTATGCCAAAATAGCTAAATTTTAATTCTGTGATTAAGTATATGCTCAAAGGATGGCTATATCTATATATATATCTATATATATATACACAGATATATATATACAGAGAAGTTCTATATACATATACTTACATAAAAATTTCAAATCTAATTTTAAATTAAATTAAGATATAAGAAATTGTTAGCTTTTTTAAAAATAAGTTAAAATAATTTTTAGGGGTAAATTATTTTTGGAGTGTTAAATAAATTGTTACATAGCTTTAGTGAGAGAAGTAAATTAATGTGAGTAAAATCTCACATTTTAAAGTTGTGATTTTGCTAAGAGAATTCCACTCGATAATATGCTCCACCCTCTTCATTTATAGTCACCAGGATAACGAGAAGAATGAAGGATGAATGTTCATGTATTCATTCAACACACATGAGAGCCTGGTGATACATCAGGTACTAGAAGATTGTCTAGTCTGGTGGGGACTGTGGGATGCAGGCAGTAACTACGTAGGGAGGTCAGTTCTGTAAACTGGCCTTAACTCTTACGGGTGCATAAAAATGAAGAGACAATCAGCAACACTACCACAAAGGTGATGTTCTCTGAGCTCAAACTTGAGGTAAAAGAAAATCTTAAACAAAAAATATACAAAATCTCAACTACACAAATATGTGTGGGTTCAGAGCTTAATTAACGTCAATTGTTTTCTTCCTTTGCCTAATATTCTTTGAAATTGCAGGTTGTTATTGTTAAAATTTTTCTGTGTCTCCTAAATTTCAACTTTGCCATTCATTCTGCAGTTAAAATTTCCCCATATCTGATTCAAAGCTGGAGTCACAATGCTGACCACATGGAGTGTGAACTTGGTTACATTCATAGAAATGTGCTGTCTGGAAAGGCAACTGAGAGTCTGAACTCTCCTCTGTATGGTCAGACACACCTGATACACTGCATTTGATTCCTGTCGCGGCAGGGTTAAAGTTAAGACAGTGGAATTTCAGCCTGTCATCTGGAAGAAAAATGAAGCTTATCCCAAATATTTCCAATTGGTACACTCAAGACTAGGTAATAGAAGTTGCAGGATAGTAAAATTTGACTCAGTTTTGGGGAAAACTTTCCAACTTTCCTATGATTCCCATCAACTTTGGTGCAGACAGGGCTTTGGGGAAATATATTCAAGTCACGCAGTGGACTGGTCGGATACATAAGAGTCTGTTGTAGCACTGAGATTCTGTGAACCTAAGATATCCAATACAATCTGAATTTTTGGGCTTTTGTTATGTTTTTATTTAGCTAGTCCCCACCCCCCAATTCTAACAGAAAGTCCACAGAAAACATCAGTAGGGAACTTTGAAACTTTGCATTTTATGCAAAGTTTGCAGTATCTCATTTTACATACACAAATAGAAGAATGCTGGTGAGTTGACTAATAGTCACTTCTTAATATTTGTACTGTAAACAAAGCCAAGAAATCTTCTTCATATTAATTTCCAGCTTTTGAAAATACCTGTAGGGCTGGAATAGAAGTGGAACCCTTGCAAAGATCAGAAGGCAGTGTCCTATGGTGAGAAAATTGATACCATGAAACAGCAATTCTCTTTGAAGCTCAGAGAAGAGGTCCACTGAGGAAAGTTAAACACACAAAAGTCAAAATTTGCCAAGTCGGATGAGGAAAAGTCTGCATCTGTAACCATTTCAGCAAAAGCCTAATTTTTAGCAGCAGAGGGTTGTCAGAAGAACTAAAGAAGCTGTGTTTCCTCCCCCCCACCTAGTGTTCTAAATGGCTCTCACAGCAACTGGTCAGTAGGATCAGAGGCCCCCACAGGCCAAACACCATTTGTCCAACATCTGTGGAGTCCGTGGAATGAGTTACCCTTGGACACAACCCAGTGGCACCGTGTGGGGCAGAGTTGGCCAAGCTCAGTTTCATGAGGATAATCAAACACTCACAGCAGCTGAGAGCAAACTTTGCAAGCACACATTTATAAAGGAAGCTGAGAGTCTGAGATTTCATTTACAAAATCATCTGGACAAATGCTCTTGGAACAAACCCTTCCCTAACCCCCGGCTTGCTTGCTTCCTTCCTTCCTTCCTTCCTTCCTTTTCTTCTTCTTCTTCTTGTTTTTTTTTTTTTTTTTAACAATTCAGGGATATTCCCTGCCTTCTCCAATCCCTTGCACCATGCCTGTTTGACATCCCTATGGATTTTCCTGTTCTGGTGAGTTCATGAGATGGAATAATACAACATATGATCTTCTTTCAATTATCCAAATTACTTACAGACTTAAACAGAGTTTATATATAGCATTCTTACTTTGGGATTCAAAGTAAAGAATGGCTTTGGATTTCAATAACTACATTCTCTATGGAACTCTAGAAAGGGCATTTTCTCCCCTTCTATAATTTCAGTTTTACAATTTTACATGATAGGCAAGGACCATTACTAGCTCCATTTCCAGGTGAGAATGCTGAGGCAGGAGAACTGACCCAGCACTCCGCAGTGGAGTTATCCAGTGCACTCTGTTCTCTTTGTTTCACGTCTCTTCCATCTGTGTTGCGAGGGGTCTATCAGAGTTCCTATTTACACACCTAGCAAAGCCTTCTAACACTAATAGAGCCCAGCATCCATAATTTTTAAATCTTGAAAGTATATTTTAGATGAGTAGAATGAATAAAATGTTTTTGAGTGTCTCATTACTATTTGTGCTCCACAGAGAACTGTTTTTGATACATAACGGTCATATTAGACAAGTAACCCACACAGGCAAACTAGGCCTCTGAAAGACCAAGTCTCCATCTGGAGTCCACTTTGTGTGATGTCTGGATGTCTTTGTTATAGGACCAGATCATTGAGCCCTAAGGTCTGTTTCTGATCAAAGTTCTCTAATTCTTAGCTAACCTTCATCCTAAACTCAGCACTGAACTCATCTGCTCTACCTACACAGGGTCGATACAACTATTTGAAAGATGGATCAATCAGAATGCTTTCCTACTGTCCATACCAATACCAATCCATTTGGCTGAAAACTTTCAAGATTGCAAATGTTCTTTATGGAGCTAACTGTCCTGTTCAGATTTGATTGGGTGATTTATACATGGCGGGAACATGTACAGAGGAGGCTTAGCAATTTGCCAGCCACCATATTCCTTGCCGTTCTATTGTAAAGCAAAACCGTGTCTCGTTCTGTGGGAGAGCTATTCCCATTTACCATCGTGGGTCGTACACAGCCGAGTTGAGAGGACTGTCACACAGCACTTTTAGCATGCTCACAGACATATGTTGTTTTCATCCCAGAACTCAAACCCAATATTTTACCTGCCATTCAACCAAAAATTAATATCTGAATCTTGTTATACCTCCTTCCGTGATTTTCCTAGGTTAAGTTTTGTTTTTAGCTGTGGTTTCCACAATTAACCTAGGACTGGGGAGCAGTGGAATTCAGCAGGGCTAGACTGCCATCTAGAGACCAGAGTTTGAGTTCCAACATCTTGGTCCTCAGTGAGCTTGCTCTTTAGCAAAAGCGGCAATCTACCAAATGAAGACTGAGCCTGACCAAAGGTGGGGTTGCTGTGTGACTCTGGAAAGGACACAATCAAAAGCAAATAACCCGAGGTGACCTGGCTTACAAAATCCTCCACGGAAGGTGAGCTGGCCTCCAGAGACCTTGATGATCCTGCTCAGCCCTGCTCAGGAACAGGCTGTTTAACTTGAAATTATGAGCTGAATACTACTTTCTGGAAAAGAAAATGTCTTGCAGGCCAGTTAGGATTTTTCTGTTTGGACCCCACCTAGGAAACGCCACCTAGGAAGGAGAGCGTCCTCCCCTGCAGAGAGGACCATGAAGCCTTTGCTGCGTTCTGAGCATCCAATTTCTGTGTACTTCACAAACTCAACTTGCCTTCCATAATTATGCTCAGGCACAATTTCACATACATACCCTGGGCACCCCTCCTGCTTACTGCAGCATGGCTTAGAAGGACAGTGTCGCGGGGGTTTATGGAATTTGGGTCTAAAGATCATATTGTCCCTAGAGTTTTCGTAGGAGGGACACTGAAAATCCCTCTTCCTCTTTTCCTCCAGAACTTCCCATCAGGGCCAGGTGCCAAGCCTGTCTGCTCTTACAGACCATCCTTTGTAGCTGTGGTGACAGGCTGAGAGGGGTACAGCTAAGGCCGAGGTAACTGAGATTAATTAACTGCATGTCCATTTGATAACTGCACCCAGAACTTCAGCTGCAGGAACATTTAATAGAGTAAAAATAACATCTATTATTGCTCACCCAACAGCATACGCAACAAGAGGACCTGCTTTCTGCTGCTAATTAAACGGTCAAGTCTATCCAACAGAATGCTGCCAGCCAGGAACATGTCTGCTAATGGTGAAAGAAATTCTGGACTTTTTTTTCTTATCATTTGGTCTCCTTTCCTTCCTACTTTGGTGTCATACAAAAGATAAACCTATAAAGATTTTATAGATCTGGGGTGAAGTGCATCATAGGCAAAGTTCTGGCCATATCTTTTTTGACTAGAAATCACAAGTTTTAAGATCTCTTAAAGCTGAAAATTACTCTTGTTGCAGGTAGTAAGGGGAGTTGGCAAACAGACACTTGAGTCCAGCGTGTCAGAGCCGTGGATCTCTCGTTTACTCATCACAGAGCCTGTTTGAGCTCCAGGTCTCCACCCATGAAGACTGGCGAAATGACAGAGTGAGCAGTTGTGAGGGTTCAATACAGCAGCATTTGAAAATGCTCTACACACAGCACGTGCTTAACAAATGCTCTTGCCCTTTCTTTCCTCCAAGGTCTTGCATCTGCCTTTCTTTCTCTAGTGGTACCCAATGGATGAAAGGAAGGATGTTAGTAATGTTCATTTTTGTAATTCAGCTTCACCCCTGGAAATCTAAAACTTCCAAAGCCATGCTTCTTAAGCTTGAATGTGTATGTAAGTCACCTGGGAATGACGTTAAAATTCAGGTCTAGTAGGATAGAACCAGGCCTTGCAGTTTCGCCTTTCAACAAGCACCCAAGGGATGCTGCTTATTTGAGGATCACTTGTTGAGCAGTGAGACCCCCCCATGTAGGGGTCTCACTTCACATGAATGAGTTTTCTGTGTCAGAAAATAAAATTTTATTGGAACACAATCGCACCCACTCATTCACGCATCTTCTGTGGTTGCTTTCTAGCTACTGCAAGGATTTACTAGCTGTCCTTGGGGTTTACTGACCCCTACTCTAAACCATTCTCTGTTCTCTTCCAGGCATAAACTAAGTAAATCATTGGCAGAAGGAAACCCAGGAAGGGCTGGAAGCAGATAAGCACACAGCATAAAAGGGTGGCAGAGGGACCGGTGATCTGCATTAGCTTCCCAAGCTGCTATTTCAGCTTGTCACAAACTTAGTGACTTCAAACATCATGTATTTAGTATCTAATAACCCAAATGTTTACAAATCCAACAAAAATCTCCCTGGCATAACTCCAAGGCATCAACAGGCTGTGTTCCACTCAGGAAATCTGAGGGGAGAATGTTTCTCCTACAGTTTCCAGCACCTAGAGATGCCGTCGTACCTGGCCCAGGGCCCTTGTCCTCTTTCTTACAAGCCCCCTGAGGAGCAGGGTAGCATCTCTCTGGCTCTTCTTTGGTGTCTCTGTCTCCCCCAGCTAGGGAAAGTTCTCGACTTAAAGGTCTCATGACTAAATGAGCCTCGTTCAGATAACACAGACAAATTTCCCTTCTCATGATGGTCAGAAACAGGTTTCCATGTAAGGTGACACAGCTACAGGTTGTGAAGATTGGGGCTCGGGCATCCTCAAGGACTCTGGCTACTGCACTACCTCAGGGCACGTAATCTAGTCAGGTCTACTACGTCTAATCTGTTGGCAACACTAATAAGATATTCTGTGAAGGTAGATGAAAGAAAGACTATGAAACATATAGAGAAGGGAGTCAAAGTGGTCAGTGTTTACATTTTATGCTTTTTCTCTCACCCTTCAAGCAAAATAGGGCACATTCCCCGAGTACACTGTATACACACACACACACACAGGTAGTGCACTGCACAACTCAGGAGAATGTCCTAAAGTTGCTCAGGACACAAATTTCACAGCCATGCATGGCATCTCTGCTCTTCTTCTCCAAGCTGCTTGCTTCTGTCTACAGGAAGAAAGAAGATTAACCCATGGCACTGGGGCAGGAAGGGAGAGAACGGAATGAAGGCCTCCTCAGAGGAATGCCTCCTAGACACACTTGTACCCAACAAGGAAGATCCCATTTATGAATCCCTGACCACCGCCTGCTAGGCTCTTACGTTTAAACCTCCGCATTTTGAGTATGTCAAGGTACTCCTTAAAAAAGCTTATTACACAAGCAGTTTTCACTCTCCTAAGCTCATTCTACTCAACAGTGCCAGAGACATAATACCAGGTAAGTGATCAAGAAAATATATGTGACCCAACCATTGTGTGGGATTTCATTTTGCTAAAGGTCAAGACAAATTATCATGAAGTCTGCAGAGATACTATTACACGGCTTCTGGGGACAAAAGATTTCCCTTCAGAAGGCTTCTTGGAAGCAAAGCATGCTGCGTCTGGATCTTCAGCTAACTTTTAGCTAATGACTCCTGCCTTTTCTCTCACCAGCGCTGCTTATTAAAAGGAGAGCACCATCTGCAGTGTGGCTGTCAGTGTGAACCAGGGGTCAGTCACTAACCTCAAACTGTGTGCCCTAGGGTGCCCGCTGCAGAGTGAAGAAACACTTACCTTTGATTAACCTTTCAGGTAGAGAAAGGGAGAGCCAGGGGTCTGCAGCTACAAGACAAGATACAATAGTGGTTTGAAAACACTGTGCTTCTTAGGGGAGGCGCTGACTGAGGTCATGATTAAAGATGGTGTTTACACAGTGGCCAGCAAGGCTCCAGGAAAGAATGTGGCCAAAGCCAGTGTACATTTCCTCCAAAATGCTCTTACCTATAGAATTCCTTATAGTGCTTTCAAAGGTGCTTCGTGCCTCAAGAGTAGCACCTCTCTGATCTTCGCTATTATTAGCAATTGAGTTTCTTATTCAAAAAATCCCGATTAGCTATTAAGGCACTTTTCTCTTTCCCTGGCCTCTTGTTGAACAATTTCTTAGCCGTAAACAATGAAGGATTAAGGACCAACCACTGCATCGCTGTGTGGAGAATGGGGATGCTGTGGTATAGAAGATAGATAAACTGTGATTTGGAAAGGCATCGCCCCAAACACTTTGTCTTTGGCGGGAACACTCATGGGACAGGGAAGGCATAAGGTCACATCTATTTCTGGTGCTCCTGCTTCAATAAGGAAGAGTCTTTACTCGTTGTCATTCTAACTAGACTATGAGTTCCAGGTGGTCAGCGGAAAATAATGCTTTGTGGACTCAATGCAGAACAAATGAATGGAAAACAGAGAGAAGAGTTACCGTAAAATAATCCACACTCATTCACTCTACTCTGAAGATTTATTTAAAGACATGGTGAGGGAGATTGGTAAATGTATTTATCATGGATGTTTTTCAAATACAATTGTTCCTAACTCTTTAACACAAGAGTTGTCATCATTAGCTTAGTGTGATATTGTACCACAGACCTCATGCATCTTTTTATAATTATTTACTCTAACCAGCAATGCACAGTGTATAAAATACAATTTTTCTCATCCTGGGCAAAATATGATGACAGGAATAGCAGTTGAAAAGTCTTCAGGTTTTTTTTTTTTTTCTATTTTACAATTATTGTGTGTGCATCCCCCAGTGATTCATTTCTACCTCAGAGTCAAAAAGCTCATTGGGTCTCCTTTCTCCACTGGTCTTGTCAGAACAGTAGGATTCAGATTTCTCACACATTCTTCTTGAACTTCAGGTGAAGAGCAGGTGAAAATCCACACCCTTTCCCCTTTGTTTTCTCAACTCAGGGCCCACACTACACAAATGACGCCCTTGGCTGGAAAAATCATCACCCGTGATTACACACCTCTTCATGCTTCAACAACCTAGGTTGGTAAACATGCCAAATAGACTAGGTTCTGGATAGAAATCAACTGTGATGAGAAATAGTACAGCCCACTTTTACTTGAGCAGGGCTAGTAATTTCAAAGGGAACCATAGTACAAATTCTGTGGAAGGAGAACTTTCAGGAACGTAAATTTTTCAGTCATCAAAGTGTGCTCCTGGGCATTTGTCTTTCTGTTTCCTGCACAGCTATTTGTTACCCGGTAACTGTGCCTGGCAGTTGTCCTCCATTAGTTCCCCTGTCGTTTTGTGAGCCATGCGGAGAAAGCGGGGGGAGGAGGCTGCCTCCTTAGTCATGTTATTTTGTTATTGATTTTCAAAGAAATCCAAACCACCGCTTTCAGGAGAAAGGAGGACAGGAGCATTTTATTCTCACCTAACCCCAAAAGGTAGCTGTTTGTACGTAGCTGTCTTAAGTTTGAAATAGATGACGGAAAGCAGCCTCAGCTATCCAAAGAGCTATGAAATTCTCATGACTTATTTCTCAAAGAGTGGAAAAAATCATGCAGAGGAGTATTGCTCCTTTCCTTTAAGAAAACCTGGAAATATGTTTAAAAATATTTTATGAGGTCACACTAAAAAGAAGAGTAATTGGAAGAAAAATTCTGCTTGTCTAAGCGAAGAGCACATTTGTAGCAGTAGGGTAAATGTTTTATCGATTGAGAAGCTGGGAAACTCAAGTCATTACTCACCATGGGCTAAAGAATAATTGCTAATGCTCCGGCAGAAAGATTAAAAACAGTTTCTGGAAGTATTTCTTACAATGATCAATGGTGTATCATCCCAGGCCATTGGATCTTCAATAACATTTTTCCCTTTTGGGATACAATCAATTTTTATAATATGATTCATTTGCCAGTGGGCATGCTTTCTTCATACGATGAAAAGGCACTTATGCATCTTATATTGTTGAAAAGTAATCTTAGACAGCCGAAGATCAGGCTGTGGCATAGAAGACCCACCTGAATCCATCTCTGTTTTAAATGGCTTTGGGAAACCGTCTGGGGCAGGGAGGAGGCAGGCGGCAGCAGTTGCTAGCTGTTTTGTTAACCCTTTAAGAATGCATTTAGCACTCTAACAGAGGCCAAGATTATCACCTCACAGGAACAGGGCCCAGGGATGCTGTGTTGTCTTTGAGCACAGGCCACCATGAGCTTGACTCGTTTTTAACACTAATTATGATGGCAGAGCTCTTAGGTCAAGGGCGGCCTCAGAGCTGTCTGCTGGCTGTGCAATCTGACAGGGTCTTCAGTACTCCACAGCAGAGCTCGGCCTGCTGCTGGTCCATCCATCAGCTGTGCCTCAGGAAACACCAGCTTCCTTCAAGACAGAGAACAGGCCTTAGAACTCCGCCAGGAGAGAATGCTCCAGAAGCTCAGGAGCAGGACCTCACAGGTGCCCACTTGCCATGCATTTGTGGTGAGGAGAATGGATGGCCCCACTGCCAGGTCTGCCATGTGGACAGGATGGGGGAAGGAGCAATAAATCAGTATCAGGAAGTGGTAAATGCTCTTTTGTTGGGTGACCTGCATTCCAAGTCAGAATTGCATTTGAACCTAAGAACCATGTTTTTCATGAGATTAAAGAAAGCTTGATCCATTCTATCCACTCCAAACCCTCCTTACTCCATACATCAACCTCAGCTCCATGGAAGTGAGCGTCCAAATTAAAACAGAACAAAACTGAAAATAGGGCTTAGACTGATGACTGTCAGATACCTCTGTGTGGATGCTGAGTGAGAGCAGACTTCTGACTCTTTCAAAATTCACTTTCATTTGAATATTTAGCATCATGTGGGCACAATCTTTCATGAATTTCCATGTAAAATGCCTCATCTATTTATTGAGTGAACCAGGTCTTTAGTTTTCTGTCTTTTAATTTCAAAAGGAAAAAAAAATTTAATCATAAGAAAAATAAACATTAAAGGGGAAAACATATCTAGATGATTTAAAGATTTTTATTAAACAAAAAAGTCCTTATTTCCCTTAATAATACCACTGTTAGTCTTCCTGAAAGGAGATTTTAAATCATCCTTATCATCATCACAAATGTTAAATTTATTTAGCACTTACTTTGGGCCAAGCATCAGTAAATGCCAAATATTTCTAAGCTATGCTATATACATATAATAGCTAAGAGTATTACTTTATTTTTATAAGGATTTTACAAGCACAGTGCCATGAGATAGACTAATAGTGTTATCTCTTTTTTTTCCACAGAAGAAAAAGATAAGTAACACTAACCACAACCACAAAGCAAAGCTATGGTGGAGCTAACAATAGAATCAGTTCTGTTTTCTCGGCAGGCACCCTCCTGGGCTACCTCTTTGTCTTATGCCTGTCAATTTTACTGGCTCTCAATTTGCTAAGAAATAAATGTAATCATCTGGTTAATTCACACCTTCAGTTTCAGAATGCAAGGCCTTTCCTAATGTATTTCCAGTGAACCATCTTCCCACTGTTATTTCTAGAATTCTGTATCTTCTCAGTTCCTGCCAAAATGCTCTGCTTGCTATTTGGTCTACTTATACCTTACCTTCCCCCGCTTCCAATTTCATTTTTGCTGCTGCAAATATCACATTCTAAATTGACCCTACCAGAAGTTCTTTCTCACTCTTCTAAACTTCTGCTTAACTTTTGTTTTCTGGTACAAAGGGAGTATTTTATTTTTTCTTATAGTCATCTAAATGCATCACATATTTTATTATATGTTTGCATCAGCCTTGATGCCTAGCACTATGCATGGTTCATAATAGGTTCTGAATTATTTGCTGAAGAAATGAATAAGAAATATACAACAAACATTAGTTCATCAAGAATAATAGATTCTCTATTAGGAAAGCTAATTCTAAAGTCTTTCTAGTAGTATAAAGTGTTCCTATAACAACATTTTAGATTTGTTGAGTTTTACCTAAGTTGAGCTGTAACCAGTTACTCTTAGGGTAGTCAGTTTTGCCAAAGCTGCTACAACAAAGAACTGCAGACTGCATGGCCTAACCAATAGAAATGTTTTTTCTCACTGTTCTGGTGGCCAAAGGCCCAAAGCTGAGATGTTGGGAGGTTTGGTTTCTCCTGAGGCCTCTCTCCTTAACTTGCAGATAAATGCCTTTTCACTCTATCCAGGCTTGGTCTTTTCTCTGTTTGTGTGTCCTTGATGTGTCATCTTATAAGGATGCCATGTGGGGTGAGGATCTTCCTGCCAGTCTTCTTATAATTTAGTCACCTCTTCAATAGTCTGTCTGCAGAGGTAGTCACATTCTGAGGCATTGGGTTTGAGACTTCAAGATACACACTTGGGGGAGACACGATTCAGCCTCAAATGGTGTCTGTCAGAAAGCTTGAAATGCTTGAATTAGACAATTTATGATGAATGAAGTGATTTTAATTATGGTGCAACTCATCCAGAATAAGCTGGGGTGGAAGGGGTCTCAGTACAGACTGTTAAGAGAGCAGGCAGCGCACGTGCAGTCCCTCGGCCAGGACAGATGTCTGCGGCTGGTGTAATAAGCGCGGCCAGCCCCGTTATTGTGTTTGCTCCAGCTCATGGGCCAGCACAGTTTTGTTGCTCCAACGAAGTAGAAAAGAGCTCATAGATTTTCAAGGCTGCAACCAAAGCCAGATGAATGCTGTTAACATTCGAGACAGGGGAAATTGTAATATATGGCCTCCAAATTTACACTCTTCCTGACCCAGGTAATGAAACATGAACCACACATCCAGCTTTTGATAAAGTAGTGTCAGTTGTGCAGTAAAGGACTTCAGATGGGAATTTATTTCTCTGGCTGCCATCCCCCCCGCCCTGTCCTTGAGTGGCAAGGCTTTCCCCTTAACCCCTTCCTAGAGTGCCCCAAAGAAGTTGGCTGCTGGTGACGAAGCCCTTCCATCTCCTTCCCCTCTTGGGCTTGCATCCAGTTGTGATTAGCTCAGTTCTTGGTGCCACTGCTGCCATTTCAGGGCAAACAGTCTACTGTAAGAGCACAAATGGGCCAGGGAAAATTGGGGGGGGGGGTTCTGCTCCGGCCTCCAGCAAGCAAACTCCAGCTGTCAGGACTTGCCACCTCCAGTTTACACCTGACCCTATGAATGACCCTGGATGGTGACCCCACCCCTCTCTGAGCATTACGTGGTAATGTGGGAAAGCCTCTAACGCAAGTTTTGAGAATTAAGAGAATGATGCGTGCAGCATCATATGAAGTGGAAAGTGTTAGAAAAACTGAAGAGTGATAACGATCACTGATGCATATTGCTTAACAAGCCAGAGGAAAGAGAGCAGGCAGTGGAGATGCAGAGATGAGCAAACAGGCAAGGCAAAGGGGGGAGAATAAAGGATCTAAAGATGAACATTGGCAATGCTGTCCCAGATCTGCAGGGATCTGCTGTCTCACACATGCACGACCCAGCATAAACCTGGGTCAAGAACTTCCTGCAGCAAGAACTTTAAAGCCCAAGATGCAGCTCTGTGGATGGAGGGGAAGGCGGCAGTCACCAAAGGCCAGCACTGGGGGTGGGCTGGAGGAAGGCGAGCTGTGGGAGGAAAGCAGGATCAGTCTCCCACGTAGGAGGACAGAGAGGTCGGGCTCCATGAGAGGCAGCTTACAGGGACAAAGGAGGCCTGTCACAGCTGCTCTGTGGGAACGGCTGCTGGGATGGAGGGAGTGACAGTCCCATGAAGGAAGGGGCAGGTTATTCCTGGGGGAAGAAGAGTCGTGACCCTGGAGTGATTCAGGAATTGAACCTCTGGGGTGGGTGCTGGACAAGAGTGGGGCAGTGGCCTCCAGGAAAGGATAGTGGGAGCTCGCAGCCCTCCCTGGGGTGGCACAGAGGCAGGAAAGCAGGGACCTCTGCTCATCACTGTGTCAGCAACCAGAGAGAGCAACAGACCATAGCAGGCGTCGCCAGATTCTATGTGCCTGGTCTCCGGCCTCAGTGCTGAAGGGGGTGCAGGGCTCTTTCAGGAGATGAGCAGAGTGTCTCTGGTATGTCCTACAGCTTTGCCATCATCAGTGAAGCCCACCAAGAGACTGCAAGGAAAATCATATTTAAATCTAGGTCACACAAGGCTTTGTAGAGACCCAAAGTCACTAAGAAAAACTAGTGTCATCACCTGAAGTATACTTACCACGAGCTTCCTTTAGACTAAGCACTGTGTGAGCTTAGGAGATGTGGATCATTTCCCGGAGTCCCAGGGCCTTCATACACAAATGGAATGAAAATAGCTGCCTGTAGATGTCCTGAGGGTTAGGGTACCACAATGCTTGTTGAGCATCTGCTGTGCGCGTGGAACCAACACGAGCTTCGGGTTCAGCAGTGAGAAAGGAAAGCAGGGTCCCAGCCCTGTGGGGCAGGAAGGCAGCTGCTGGAGCAAGAGCACATTCCGGCCAGTGGGCCTCACAGCAGGACCGTGCTCTGAGAAGGTGAAGAGGCAGATGTGACATGGTGGGATGTGTCCATCTGGGTGCCTCAGAGAGGTGTGGTGTGAGGCACCTGCACACTTGGTCCTCAGGGAGCATCTTGACTGCCCACCCTCACTTTCTCCTGGTGGTGACCCAGAGGCCACTGCTGCAGAGGGAGGCATAGGAGCTGTGGGACATTGATGGGCACCAAAATGCACTTTGTTGTGCTGTCTACTAGGTCACCACCACAGCCAGGCCTCGCCTGTCTTGCAAGGGAGCCTGAGGCATTCCAGAATGGCTACCATAGGAGTGAGCCTGGAAGCAGGTCCTCCTCCTGTGGACCCAGATCACCATCATAGCCTGCCTGACACCCTCACGGCAGCCTACTGAGGGACCCTGAGCTGGAGGGAGGTGCCCAGGAGAGCTGTGCTCGGACTGCTGACCTGCAGGCTCAGTGAGAGAGTGAAGTTTCTTTGTTTGAACTAAGCTTCTAAGTTTTGGTTTACTTTGTCACATGGTGGGTAATCAGTACAAACCAGGTGTCCATCAAGAGGTGACAGAATCTGCTCTACTCATACACTGGAAGGCCCTAGTGCAATGAAAGAAGAATGAACTTTTGAAGAAGACTTCAAAATTTCAGATGAATCCTGGAATAGTTAAGTTGAATGACAAGGCCATAGAGAGTACACAGAGCAAGAATCCACTGATACAGAACCTAGAAAACACAAACAAATATACAGTGGAAAGAGCAGATTAGAGATTGCCTGTGGACACTGGGGCAGGGAGACAAGCAGAGGGGCATGAGGATGGCCGGGGTGTGGAGGGGCTTTGGGAGGGTCTGGTGTACCCACTGCCTTGATTGTAGTGACAGCTTCACAAGTATCTAATTGTACCCTGTAGACTCATGTGCTTTATTGTGTGTGAATTATGACTCGATGAGGTCATTAAAAGGTGCTTGTTTGGTCAGGCACAGTGGTGCATCATGTCTGTAATTCCAGCACTCTCAAGACACAGACAGTGGCATCATGAGTTTGAGCCCAACTCAAGCAACTTAGTAGCTTAGCAAGACCCTTTGTTAAAAGAAGAAAGAAAAAAGAAAGAAAGAAAGAAAGAAAGAAAGAAAGAAA